>JANHGL010015198.1:4353-36546 GCA_024611195.1 Ceyx melanurus | reverse complement strand
GAGTCTGGCTCCATCCTCCCTACACTCACCCTTAACATATTGATAGACACTGCTGAGCTCCCCCCTCAGTCTCCTCTCCTCCAGTCTAACCTCAGGAGGTTCAACAAGGCCAAGTACAAGGTCCTGCACCTGGGCTGGGGCAATTCCAGTTATCAATACAGGCTGGAGGGTGAAAGGATTGAGAGCAGCTCTGCAGAGAAGGACTTAAGCATGCTGGTGGAAGAGAAGCTGGCCATGAGCCAGCAATGTGTAGGCACAGCCCAGAGGGCAAACTGTATGCCAGAGCACTCTGCACTGGGTACCTCAGTCAGCAGGAGAGTGGCAGGTGCTGGGTGCCACCAGCCCCACAGCATCCTCCTTTCCCTGCCTCCCATCACACACCTGGGAGCCAGAGGGATAGCCAAGGGCTACTTGAAAACACCATGCACACATAATTTGCCCTCTCAGGAAGCTAATGCAGACAGCTGCTTCAGACTTGGTCACCTCCACAAAAACCTCCTGAAAAACTCTCATGCCTTTTCATTTCACCCAAAGGTGTACAGCTGGTTTGCTTTGGGTTTTGTTTTTTTTCCCCCCACCTGTTCTGATCCAAGCCTAAATTTCTCCTTTCTCCTAGCCCTTGCCAGTGTGAGGCTGTCCCTGGGCAGTCAACTCACCCACTGCCCTGTCCTCTCCTCGTTGCCCCATGCCCCTCCCTGGCCCCAGCCTGGGCCAAGAACATCGTGTACCTGCTGGTGGGTGGTGCACGTCAGTGCCTCCACTGCACTGCTGTGTTCCTCAAGCCAACACCAAAAGTTGTCCTTGTTCTTTTTTTTCCTTTTTATTTTTTTTTTCCTTCCCCCTCCCCCCTTAAAACGAGTGCGCTGGATTTATTAGGCAATGGAAACTTTCCATTCCAAATGACTCAAGTTATGCTGGAAACTGAAATATTTAAATATTTCTCGGCAGCCTTTTACACAGCTCCTTCCTGTTCCTTTTCACAGGAAGAGCTTTGAAACCCACAGATGAGATGGAGGATGGACACACACCCCCCCACACACACCCACACTTATTGCCCCACCACTCCCCAGAGCACAGTGCAGGCTCCAGGTTGCTGAGCTCTGCAGCCCCCCTCTCTAGGAGTGAGGTGTCTCAGCCAGCATGGGACCCAGATGCATCCAGAGAGGCTCTGGAAACAGTCCTGACATCAGATTTTTGGCTTGCTAGCACTGTGATGGCAGAGTGTGCTCCTTAACAACACTGCCCTGCACTGGTAACTGGATTCACTGGGTCAAAATTCCTTCCCACTCTTCCAGAAACCAGCTCGCTGAGCAAGCTGGGGGCTGTACCAGCCCAAAGGGGACTCTGTGATACTTCTGATCTCTCATTCTGATTTGGAGAGTTCCAGGCTGCCATGTAGCATCCTGACAAAGTCAGTGTCATGCTGTGTGGAAACTGCAGGCAGTACCTTGGTATCCATCTCAAACAGCTTGTCTATAAATGGAGTTATTTCAGTGTAGAGGAGCAGCACTGTTCTACTCCACACATGGTGTTACTTAGGCAGAGTAATTAACATGCAACTGCTGCCTGCATCCAAATGAACTGCTGAGCAAGGGCATGCCCTGTGTCAGCAAGTCAGCCCAGCCCTGCATGATGTGACTTTTGAAGGCAGCACTCCCTGGGATGGGTGACCAGGGCACAAAGAGCAGCAGGCTGCTGGTGTGACTCCTTGCTGGCACCTGGCACAGCTTTGGTCAGCCCTGGGGACACTGCCTCATAGTGGGCACCTGTCAGCACTCTGGTACTGCTTGTCTGTGCCCCACCAGAAATCTGCCTCCCTGCCATCCCCAAAACCTGCAGCTGGGAAGGGGTGACCCCAGCAGGGATATCTTGCCTTCCACTTGGCCCTTGCAGCACAGCAGCCAGCCCTGCCTCACGTACAAGGTGATGGAGGTGTGGGAAATAGGATGTCAGGAGGGATCTGGACCCTGTGGGTGTTCCCTGCTCAAAGGAGCCACAGTAAAAAGCATGCTGGCAGGGAGATGGGTACCTCTAGTGAGCGTGGTGGTGTGGTGAGCACAGCCCAGTTGCAGGCAGTGGGGTGGGGACAGCCTGTGGGGAGCACAGAGCCTTTGGCCTTGTGCTGGAGGCTGGGCTCTGAGCCAGAGGTTAAAATAATCCCTCCCTGGCCTTTGGGGTGGGGTTGGGTTTCCACCATGAGAAACATCAGCTCAGAAGGGAGATTTCTGACTGAAGTGATGCTTTGCTGCAGTTCTGCAGGGTGATGGAGAAATAGTCTGGCCTGGTTTAGTTTCTTTCTGGTTTATTCCCAGCTTTCTGTTTGCTGTCTTCCTCTTAATCTGCACCCAGACCTTCCTCTGCATCTCACTGGGGTTTTGTTTGTGCCACCTACAGGGAAACTTTTATTTATCCATTATCATTTTGGATAATTTGATAATTTCTTGATAGTGATTTTTATTTATTTTTTTTTTAAACACAACCCTTTTCAGTTTGTACTGTTTTGTACCTCAAACCTGTACCAGCAATTGCAATTATTTGTAAATCACCTTCATGCTTTTCACATAAAATATTACTTCTCAAAAGCCTGAAGAGAGGATGAGACTTCACTCTTCATCTTCAGTGTGATGGAAACCTTATGATTTCTGCACAGGTGGCTGTACTGGGCAGCACTGACAAGCACTCCCAGTTAGTAATTATTCCAGTAAATCTCCAGAGCTCGGAGCCATGTAATTATGAAAACCACCACATTTTCACTTAAAAATAATAAAGTATCTTTCCAGGCCTTGGAGGTGTGTGTGGGAAGTGTGAAAAAAATAAGCCTACAAGCTAAGCAGCAAATAAATCCCCTACAGATTCCTTTATAAATATATATATATCTCCAGGCTTTTTTAAACCATCCTCATGACACTGAAAAGCCTCACTTTTTTTTTTTTTTAATTTAATTTTACTTTTCTTTTTCTCCCCTGAAATCTGAGGAGCTGGCAATAAAAACGTGGCCATTAGTCCACCCATGAAGTGGTTCTGAAAATACAACCTGTGGCAACGTAGATGAGATGGATGGTGGTGCCAGGCTGGCTGTGTACATAGCCAGGGAGGAGCCTTCTATATTTAAAAGGTTAATATGGTGGTTAGAGCAGAAAATAAGACAAGTGAGTCTGTTAATTAGGAATAGAAAGCCTCAGTTCCTGAAGCTCTGGTACACATCACACTTTCCTCCAGCCCTTGTCTTCCTCTCCAACCTGGTTTTCATCTGTCTTGTTTATCTTGTATTTGATTATGAGGTCTTGGAGCAAAGGCTTTCTTGTCTCAGTGCAGCAGGGTGGTTCAGCTCTAATGTCCTTTCCTACTGCTCAGGTTCCCTAAAAACACGACCCAGTGATCCCCATAATAAGTGGCAATATTTCCTGCAAGTGAGATGCAGGAAATAAAAACCAGTTTCCACAAATTCAGCCTAATTCTGGCAAATTCAGGAGGCTTGGAAACAACAGCCAGCTCTTGCATGACCTCAGTCACGTGGAAGTGGGAGGGTGGGAAGCTGCCTGCTTCTGAAATATCTGAGGCTTTCCTCATTGCTGACAAACAGCCCCAAGTCTTGGGGGAAGAAATGCTGCCAGAAATGCCAAGCCTGGGGCTCAATGAGTGGTCCACACTTGGACCTCTGCTGTGTGCAAGCCTTGCAAGCACTGGGTGAGGTGATGATGTTTTCCCCTGACTCCTTATCAGCTACCTCTGACTGGCCTTACCCTGGTGCTCAGAAAGGCTTTTTATTTGTAGGTGGCAAGGCTTGTTTCCCTGCTCTGTTGGGCCAGAGAAAGACTCACTAGCAAAAGCAAAGGCTATGTGGATATTCTCTGAGGATGAGGGGGGTATCTCCCCATCACATGCTCACTGTCATGCTTCTGCAGGCTGCAGTGGGCTCCCAAACCCAAATGATCTGTACCACACTCCCTCTGGCTGCATGATGTTGCTCCACAGATAAGAAACCATCCTGCAACAATCAAGTGATTTACCATCAGAGGTCCATTACATTTAATACCAGCCATCTGCAAAGCTCTCTGCTCCACCTTAAGGTATCTCAATAATTCAGTAGCTTTAAATATGTAAAGATTTGGCTCCTTTCAGTGGGGACTTTGCCTCCCAAGCTGCAAGGAGAGGTCTCTCAGTGTGGTAATGCTGCCCTTACCCTCTGGGATGGGCTTGCCTCAACAGAGACTGGAGGCAGGAATACAGTTTTCCCCTCTGTACTGCAAAGCTGCCACCCTGAAAAAAAAAAGCCAGTTTCAGCAAAGCTGAAGCCCTTGAGATCTCTGCTCCTTGCTGTGATTGCTGGTGGAATCCAATGTGGAGCATTCTGGGGCTTCCCAACAACAGCCTGTGTGGCAGCTTCCCATGGCTGCTGGTGCTGAGCTGATTTATCATCCCTGGTTCCCTCAGTCCCATGACTGTTCCTGGCTGTGCTAGCACCCAGAGTGAAAGAGCCTGTTGTTCTCCAGGAGGGGTAGAGCTTTGCCAGGTATATCCTGTCCTCATTAAGGCAGGGCTGCTTATCTCCTGACCTGTGGTGGAGATCGCAATGTGCCCTTGGTTCTGTCCCCATCCAACTCTGCAAAGGAGCTGGGCTCTGGCTGTGGGCAGCAGGGGGGGGATGTGCACACAGATGCTCCTTCCCCGGGGCTGGCTGATTTTGTGGCTCATTTTGAATGATCTGTGCACCCCCCCCCACTCCAGCCTTCTGCCCTGAAACATGGTCATCTGAGGAAATTTAATTAGTTAGCAAGAAACAAACGGAAGGCACAGAGACTTAAAGGGGTGGTAAAGAGAGAAAAAGAGTAGGGAGGGGGTTTTTTTTGTTGGATTTGGGGTTTTTTTGCCTTCCCCAGTGGGCAGTGGAGATGTCCCTCCTTACTTGAGAGCACCTTGCAGCTGCAGGCATCCCTCTCTTGACCTTTAGCCTTGGCTGCACTGAGGTTTTTTTATATTTCTCTTGAATCAATTGCTAGTCATTTGTGAGGAAAGGCCAGAAATAAGCTGAAAATCCAAGCTGCCCACCAGCTGATGTGTGCAGTGTGAGCAAGAGCCTGGGAGAGGACTCCTCTCTGCTGGCCAGAGGGGAGACAGACACCACTGCAAGGCCCTCCATGTGGCATCACTGCTTTTGCTGAATTCCCATGAGCATCAGAAGTGTTGCAGGAGGGGGAGGAAAAAACCAACCACCCTTAAACTAGCATGCCAGTTGAAGGAAAAAGGCCAAGGGTGAGCTAGCCCCAGATGTGGGGGGACAAAGGGCACCTAGAAAGCTGCTCAGGGAGGGGGTGACCAGTGTGCACTGGGGCTGGGTATGGCATCACCAGGTCTGAGCAGTGGCCCCTCAGCTGGGCATCACAGCCTGTCTCACCAACCCTCCCACCTGAACCATGTGAGGCTGTGACTTTGCTGCAGTAGTTTTCCACTGGGGGATGTGTGCAAGGCTGGGTATTTTCCAGAAAGTGAGACAGCAACACTGACATCTTCCAGGACCCCCTGTAGTCATCATCTGGTAGAGCTGACTCATTTTGATCTTGTTCTGAGGGCTACGCCTGCCTCTCTGCTTCTTCCTCTTCCCCCATGCCTGTGCTCACCCCAGCACAGCCACTACCTTACCCTCCTGCACACATGAATGTCACCAGCATTGCCAGCACCCCAGGGTGGCTTTGACCACTTGCATGCCATGTGCCATGCAGGAGGCAAAATCCAGCCTGCTCCATCCCTCCTCCCAGCAAGGTTTCTCATCTAACCTCTTCTGCATCCTCTAATTTGGTCCATCAGGGTCCACTCTAAGCTTCCAACAGCTGCCACAGCTCCTTTGCCCTTTGCTACTGCTTATTTCATCCCACCAAGCCTTCATTGCAGCATCATCCCTCCTGCCCTGCCACCCACATGGGCAAGGTGAGGAAGACCCCCACTGCAGGTGGCAATTCAGCTGGCACATGGTGTGCTGAGCATCATCCTCATGTGCTTGAAAAATCTTTAACCAAATCTTTGCAGAGGTCTTTCCAAGCTTCATGACAAAATCCCTTACAAAAAGAAGCCTTGGCTGCCCTTTTTCTGTGAGGTAGAGATGTAGTATTACTCCTATTTTAAATTGCCTCAATTGATATCATCTCATTTCTCTGAAATGGGAGTATTTTTGCCGTGCATCTGCCTTTTTCAACCACCTGCAGCCCTCCCCTTTCCACTGAGCTCTGGTGTGCTCCTGTGCCCATCGCCCTTGACCCACCTTAGCCCCAGTAAAGGGCAGCCTTAGGACACACTCCCCCTTTGGAGCTTGGTCTGGGAGGGTGAATGAGAGCTGTGTGCTTCTCCAGCTTGGTGGCTTGCTGCTCAGTAGGCACCCAAGTTGTTATCTTAATGAGCAGGCTTATCTCAGGATCTTTTCCATGAGAGCAGCACATAGGTGTTCTATACATACTAGGCAGGTAGAGAGGGACAGGGATGGGAAGAACTGCAGGAGCCAGGGAGAGCAGGCAGGAGCTGCTGTGCAGGGTGTGTTCACAGATGTGCCACAGCCCCTTTTCCCAGGAAAGGAGTGAGCAGCTAGATGAGTCCAACCTCCTCCCTCCTCCCTGGCTGGATCCAGAGCACAGACAGCAGCTGCTTTCAGTGCTGGGACCCACCTGGAGCAGTTGTACTCGTTTGCAGACAGATTCCTGCCCTTGGCTGCCTTACAAAACCTTGCAGCAAAAATTATGGCAAAAGAAGTCTGTTGAATGTTGAATGCTGACCTGCACAAGCTCAACCACCAGAAATATGGGCTTATTAATGCCTCCTTGCATATAACCCTTACTTGGTTGGGAAATTTGGAGGCTGTATCCCAGCTGGAGTACTTGCTTGGCAGCTCCAGCCCCTTGCTATAGACTTGACCCAACTAATCCTTCTCTTCTTCACTCCTTGATTTCTCTGATCCATCTCCTTTCCCTACCCCAAGAAAGAGAATAATAAAGTCCCAACAACAAGGTTTATGGACCTCCAGACCAAGTGAGAGCTACTACCTCCCAGAGGTACTCTGCCCAAAGCTCACCTCAAGTTCTTGCTACTCTGGTGCTGCAGATGGGAAACCAAATCCCCGTCACTCACACTAAACCACCAGAGGCTGCTTCGTGATCACTTCCTGCACACAATAGCTTTATTCCGTGGACCAGTGGATGGCTTCTGGCACCAGAGCCAAAACAGTGAATGGAAACATCCTCCCTGCAAGCTGCAGTGACATCCTGCTATTGTTGGCACCCCCTGGCAGGTTTGTTCAGCTGCTTTGTACCAGTTGACATCTCCGGGCTTTCATCAGTACGTCAGTATCGCCATAAGGCACACGGGCTTCCTGACCCAGTGCCCAAGGAAAGCCCTATTCTCCTGTTTACAATCAGGATGTGAAAGTAAAGGAAGTAGAAATGCTACTCAGGAATTCACTCCAGGCTTTAATCACTACTGTCATTGCTAGAAGACATGGGGAATGTTGAAAAATAATCACCGTGCTGGGTAATAGGATGCAGATGTTCAGGCTGTGATCTGTTCAGACACTGTGACCTCCTGGCTACTGGAAGACAAACCCTAATCAAAACTTTGGAGCTGAAAAAATTGCTCCCACAAGCCTCCAAGAAATCAGGAAGAGCTTTTTGTGTGAGTAGGAGATGCACAGTGGCTCTGACCAGGGCTTTGGTTGGGGTAGGACAGATCTCTCCATCAACAGCATTGAGAGAGCCCCAGTGTCCTCTCCTTGTTGTGGCATCGCTCTGTGAGGGGATGGGAGTGAATCACTGCCCAGTGCTGGGGTCTGTGCCCATCACAGACCTGCCACGTCCCTGGGAGGCAAAACTGTGCAGACCTGCATCTGCCACAGGGAGCCTTCCTGCACCCATGAGAGAGCTGAAGAGTGAAGAAGAGATCCTGATTGTGCCATCCATCTCAGCCTCCTTCTCCCCTCTCCTCCAGCCCCCTGTGCTGCTGGCAGCATCTCTGCTGGCCACCCTGGGTGGATACTCAGGACAGCACTGCTCTCCAAGGAAGAAGAGGAGGCAGAGAGATGAAAGGATCAGGACTCCTTTCTGCATCTTCTCCCTAGCAATGACTGATGCACTGTCCAGAAATAGCAGCCAGGGAGCACAGATGCAGCCCCCCTCCATACGCATGGCTTTGGCACAATCAGATATGGCAAATCCAAAAATAGCAAACTTAGATAAATACAGAGGAAAGAGTTTACAAATTTCCAAAAGGGTGACAAACAGCAGTGCTTGCTAAGAAGGAGAGCTTTTTTTTAACCCAAAGGCTTTTTCTTTCTGCAGATTCTTTCACCACACAGAAGATAATTTACTTCTTAAAGTGACCTGAAACTTGAAGACCATTCAACTTACAGAAATTAATGCTGGGGGATGCACTGGAGCAGAGACAAAATCTGTGGTAAATACATATCTGCAAGACAGAGAACAGCTTGAACCTCAAGTATTCTTTTTTTCCAGCTCCATTGCTTTCTGCCTGCTGAAAGCCTGTGTGAGTAGCTATTTAGGAAGCATATGGGAAAAGAAAATGTAATCTCTCTGCAACAGGGAACCAAGATGCCTGCTTTTTCTCCCAGCTCAGCTGAAAGCTGCCTTCATGAGCTGAATAAATCACCTTGCTTTGATGTACCTGCGTGGACACGGGTCATGATACCAGCTTTGCTGGAGTCAGTGACGCACATTCAGCTGCCATTTAAAGTCAGCAGCACCTGGAAAACCTTCACTCCCTGCAAACAGACTATTTTTAATAACTGATTCTCATGCCATACTGGATAAGGATGGGGGAAACTCACATTGCCTGCTGGGGATGCACCATCCTTTGCTCTCAGAAAGCACAGGGATGCAGCTGAGGTTGGGGAGAGAGGCTGGATGCCACCCTTGTTTTACAAATAGGCACTGGGTGTTTGCAAACAGCCCAGTGGAGAAGTGAAACCTCCTCCCTGAGCTCCTGTGCTTTTGCTGGCAGGGGACACAGGGATGGCCAGCTGCTGCACCTTGTCCAGTCCCCAGGATGCTTGCCTGGCTGAGCCACAGCTCAGATTTCAAACCAACACGGTGCACTGGGTGTACTGGAGACCCTGCCCATTTTCCATTTTATTCCATGGAAATGACCTTTGGAGTCCAAATGTCTTCATTTAACATGAAACTTAACCAACCTTAACCACTCTTCAGGAAAAAAACAACATTAGCTGTTATTGCTGCACAGCTCTAAATATGATGCCATAATCTTACATGTTTCTGTCTCTGACAGGCTGGTCAATACACAGTGCTGCCTTAACTCATCCCTCCCACGCAGGTGAGAGTGGCAGGAGAACCAGTGGGTCTCCTCCTCCTTGGAAAATAACATCTTTAAATTACCAGAAAAAGAGGAAAGCAGTTGTGTTGGTAGAAAACCACTGAGCAGGAAGCAAAAACCACTGCAAGTCTGAAGTATATTATATTTAAAAAAAAAACCCCACTGTTGTCTCACTAGGACTCTCCTCCTTTCTTTTCTTGCCATGAGCTGCTGGCTGTTTTCAAGCATATCGTTTTGCTGTCACTCCAGTAGGAGGTTGCAGCTCTGCTTCATCTGCCTCTTGGCTGGGCACTGAAAAAGAACTGTAAAAAGCAAATTTGGAAGTCAGTTGCTCTGGCTGTGATGCTTCTTTTTTTTTTTTTTCTTTTTTTTCTTTTTTTTTCTGGCTGTTCACTTTCATTTTAGAGCATCTAACTCTTTGCTTGAACCTTTATGTCCAGAGAGAGCAAAGCACAGTTTCCCAGCCAAGCTTTGTGGCAGCAAAAAAAAAGATGTGTGCTCTTATTGCTTCTCTGCCTCCCTCCCCTTGTGCAGCCCCAGCCAAACACAGTTCATGTGAAAAGTTTGTGACCCTTGCCTGGTAGTTTTTGTGCCTTGCTGAGCCAAACCCAGAGACTTTGTTTCCAAACAAACTGAAATTTTCCATTGGTGGCTGGGTAATCACAGTGCAGGGGAGGATGCTAAAACCATGGCTTATGCTCTGGAGTCACACTTGTCCATAGCATCCCTCATCTGGGAAAACCTCAGAAGCCTGCTGCAGGGCAGGTTGCCAGCTCTGAGGTGAGAGCTCAAACAACTTGCTTTGCCTTGAGGACCTTGGCATTTGAGCAGCTGTTTTAGGAGGCAGGAAGGGACTGCCCAGGGCAGCTAGGAGAAGAGGCAAGTACAACATGATCACCAGCAAGCATAAAGCACCACGAGACACCTCATCCTGGCCCTGGAGAGCAAAGCTCGTGCAATCTGGAAGGAAATTTCCATGGGTACAGCAAACTCATGGGGCTTTTGGGCCTCTGGGGATAGAAATTGTATGAGGGGTGTGTGGAGAGGCATGGAGCAGAAAGTGTGTTTCTATACCAGCCCCTGTGTGAACCTGTGTCCGTGGCAGAAGGAGCCTTCCCAGGCTGGGCAGACATGCTGTCTCCTGTCTCTAATTGCAGCCTTGCACAGGGCTCGTGTCCTAGAGCAGGAGCTGGCTCTTTCCCCTGCCTTCCATTGTCTCTTCCCACAGCCTGGCTCCCACGGGGCTCACAGCTTTTCCTCTCCACATCCCAGTTCAGCTGTGCCTTGCCAGCTCTGTCTTGCCCCTCCCATCTTAGTGTCCTCTCCTTTCCCCCTTCCCCTCATTCATTTTTTTTCTTGTTTTGTTTTTTCTTTGCCCCCATTTTACTATCCTCCCTTACACCATCTCTGACTCAGAAAGTCCTTTTCCCTCAGAGCAGTGAGGCTGTGTCAGGGAGACACAAAGGTGGGCTGTCCTCTCTTGAGGCTTTCCTCCATCCCCTTCACCTTGTCCTCTGTGCTGGTCCCAAGTGTGCCTGCCCGGTGGGGATGGAGCCCAGCTGGACAATAGCAGCACTGTGCTGGAGAAAGCAGCTCTGTCCAGCTGCACCCACTCTCTGCATCCTCTGAGCACGTGGGAGGGGAAGGATGTCCCTTTGCTCCCCTGCGCGCTGCTCACTGGGCAAAACCAGGGAGAAGATGGAGGCTGTGACACAGGGCAGGAGTTTTAGACTCCTGCAGGTTGGTGCCACACTGTGTTAAGCTGAGACCCTTCCTAAGTGCTGGCCTTCTTGCTCTGGCTTGGCCAGGGAAGCAGTGGGTGGGTTTGATGGCATCCAGGAGATCTGCTGCTTGGTTTACTGCAGGGCAGCTGGAGCTACTGCAAATGACTGACCTGGAGGTGTAGGTTCATCATCACTCTGTGCCCACTTGTTTAGTGCATGCTGGTGATGGTCTGGTGAATCACTGATTGTGATCTCCCACACTTCCCTCTTTCCTTCCCAGTTCCTGAAGGCCACTGCAAGTATCTGCTGGAGACAGAGGAAACACAGAGGGCTCCATAAGCCCACATCAAAAAAACAAAAGGCTTGTTTGGGTTTCACTGCATGGTCCAACTCCTTCCACACCCATGGTATAGGCACCATCTCTACTAAAAAAGCTTCTTGGGCAAGTTTCAGCTCTTAGGGCTCCTTTGCTCCAGTTCGTGCATTGAATTGAAACTGGGTCCTGCTTATCCCCTGCAGGGACTCCCAGAAGACCAGGCTGGGAGTTAGGGAGCAGGAAGATGTGAGGAGTGTCCTGGGTGTCCTGTCCCAGATGTGGTGGCCTGTGGTGGAACTACATCCTCACAGATTCAGTTCATGTGGGGGAAGCATGGCTCATACTGGGACAGCCCAGGGCCAGTCCTTCCTTCATCCTCATCAAAATGGGTCCAAATCCAGCTGGCTTCCTGGCAGCAGAGCTCAGAAAGGCCTGAGCAACCCTCAGGCTGGGAGCCAGTTGCTTTGTGATGGCGAGATGCTTGCAAAGCCTGGTTCCTTAGCTCCAGCAAGCCCTCTGCCTGGCACAAAAGCCCCAGAACAATGGCCCACCTTCCCAGTGGCTGGTGACCCAAAGGGTGCAGTGTGCTGAGGCAGTGAAGCAAGTATTAATGACAGCTAGAGGAAGCTGCTCTCCAGCCACACCGCCGTGGGATTTGGCAACACAATAGCCAGAAGGAGCATGTGGGCTCCTTGGCTTTTTCTCAGGGCCTAGGTAAATAATCCCCTTCCATGGAAGCCATATGGATTCCCATAAAGCTGAATAGCAAAAGCAGTTCCCAGGCTCATGGTTAATAATCATTGTTTCCCAGGCCATGTAATTATTATTATTTCGACTGTCAGGAACCTGGGAGAAAGAGCAGATACAATATTTTCCCAATCAGCCCGTGGAGAGCAGTTTAGTTCCTCTTGAAAGGAGCCAGCTATGAAACAGGGAGAACCCCCCAACCCTCAGGAAAGGAGCACAGCCTTTGCCTCTGCTCCTGTGGACCCTCTGCCCCCTGCACTGCAAGGACTTGGAGCAAACAGCATGTGACAAAAACCCACATCTCATGAATTTGGGTCTGGGATGCCACAAAAATGCTTTGGAAATGGCTGCAGGGCAGAGCAAAGCTGGGAGGGAGGAAGGAAAGAATGTGCTCAACCCGGCAGGGGAAAGCAGAGCAGCTTCTGTTCTGTTCCTAGGGAGGAACAGGGTGCAGGGCTTTCTACAGCCAAGGTGCAAATATTTCACATGGTCCAAAGAGGAGAAAGCAGCAAGCAGGCGGTGGGTGTTCATTCACAGGCAAGCTGACAGCACTGGAAGCTGGGTCTCTGCAGCTCGAGGTGGGAAGGCAGCTATGGGGAGCTGGCAACTTGAGGGCTTTGATGAGGGGGAAAAGGAGGACAGGAATCTCAGCAGCTGTGACATGAGTAGATGGTGCAGGCCACCAGTCAGATCACACTTCTTGGTAACCAGCAAATTAATTTGCATGGCTCAAAATAAAACATGATGTGGGCAAAAATCCTGCCTTTACAGGTTGGAGCAATTCCCCTGGCAGGGGTGGGACCTGCCTCAGACATCATCCGTGAGGAGATGGGGCAGCTCAAGCCTGTACAGCCCCACCACACAGCAGTGCAGATGGTGGTGAGCCCATGCAAAGAAGCAGGACACGTGCCCTGCCACTCACATGTGCCACAGCCAAACCCTGCCCTTGGGAGCTGCAGGGCTCAGGCTGGTGGAGGAGCTGGTTCCATGGCATGGCACAGCACAGCACAGCATGCTTGCCAGGGCAATGAGTGATGAGGTTTGCAGGCTGCATGTCACCCAGCACCTTCCCTGCCCTGCTTTGTTGTGGGGTAGCTCCTACATTTGCATGCTCCCCTGGCTGAGGTGGTGTTTGGAGAGGAAAAGCAAGATAAAGTTCTGAATAGTGGCTGACTTGGTGACTTTGCACATCAAAAGATGATGTGTGAGACGTGCAAGGTGAAGAGTGTCTGTGTGGGTCTCCTCTCTGGTGGCTCTTTGGGTCTGGCTTTGCCCTGTTGACCAGCAGTGCTGTCACCTTGCTCTCCAGACCTGTCCACACTCCAAGGCAGAGGTTGTTTTGGAGAACAGCATCCTGAATGCACTCGAGTGAATTCATCCATCTCCTCTCTCCCAGGCTACTCAGGGGACTCAGGTGTTCACCCCAGCAACTGGAGCCTCCCTCCTGGATCTACTTTCACATCGCCCCCCCCCCCCACCGCCCACCCCCCCCCCTCGCCCCCTGTGCCCCTCCCCCTCCACCCCACCCCCCCCGCATCCCCAAGCGTTTCACCTCCTGCCTATTGTGTAACCTCCTTCCAGTGCCAGCACCACTTTTGGCTGCTCAGGTTACAGAACTGCAAGAGCCATTGGAAATGTAGGAGCAGCATTAAAGGGGCACGACCACAGCCCAAGAGGGTCTGCCCACTACATGCAGAGACTGGTACTTTGTGTGCTTGCAGAGTTAAAGCAAGCTCAGGGATGGTTATCACTTTTAGCAGGTCTGAGGTGCAGGGGGTAAGTTGCCTGAGGCCATGCACAGCAGCAGGGTGCAAACAGCCTCTCCCTCCCACTTTGGACTGGTTTGCTTTGGGCTGCAGACTGGTTTCGAGGCACTTTGTGGTGACTGTTGTTCTCAGAGCCATGCTACAGAAAGAAGAAATGTTGTTGGCTTTGCTGCTTCCAGGTCTGAGTAAAGGGTTCTCCAGTTTCAAGGCTTTTCTTGCAAGCAGGCACTCGACTGCTCTGAGGCTTGTGGCAGTAGCAATTCCCTCAGCACCAGCAGCTCTGCCAGCAAAGGGAGAGCTGCCAAGTTCAAGGGCTTGCTTGCCTTGTGCCCATTGTCAGGATGGCAACACTGCCAGTCAAATACAGCAAGATAAATGCCTTTTTTCCCTGCATCCAGTTTTAGGACAGATCAGTCATCATGGGTCCCATGGGTGAGATTCTGCCTTCTCCAAATAGCCCTTCTCCAGGGACTTTCCTGGCATTGTATCCTCTGCAAACATTTCTCTGTGGATCACAATAGAGCCATGGAAATTAAGTTGCTGGGCTGAGTCGAGCATGGATAATCCATGTTTGCTGCCACAACTCTCCTGCTGCACAAGGATGGAGGGAGGCTGGTGGTGCAGATCTGCTGGCAGGGAGCAGCAAAGCAGGTTGCCTCATGTCACTGAGACCCACACTGCATGTGTAGCCCTCAGGAAGGCAGGGCATGGCCCAGCTGGTTGCAAATCAACCTTTCCCTTTGCATTGCAGGACAGGACCTGCCAGGACCACTCACACCTTGGCCATTCAGATGAGGCAGCCAGAAGAGGAGCTGTGTTGGACCAGATAGCAAAGAACAGGTTTCTTTAGGGGAGGTAGATGCCAGTGGCATTCAGGTTCTGCCAAAGGTGTTTTGGGGGTGGTGCTTCTGGAGATTGGCACCTTCTATATGGTTTGATCTTTCAGCAATGGACTTGTTGATGCTTCACAAACCCCTCTGATCAGCCAGAAGCTGCTCCCGGCAACACCAATGACAATAACATTCCTCTTGCCTTCAACTGCAGTTGTGTTTGAGGCATTGTAGCTGTGGGGACAGCTGAGGCACTTCCAAAACTGTCTCTTCAGAGCCAGCCTGAGAGTGATTTGTTGGTACCCTGTTGGGACACCAGTGCAGACATCAGCTCTGCACCCTGAATGGCAGTGGGAGAAAAAGTGAGTCTGGGAGAGATGAAAGACAGCAGAGGGGTTGAGTGGAAGTATGGAGATTATAACCCAGACCTTCCTGCTTTCCTCTCTGACAGTGCTCCTCCCCTATAAGTAGTTATGGTGAGAGAACCTGTTTATATTTGGTTCAGTTCTGTTTGTCTCTTTGGGCCTGATAGGAAAAAAAAACCCAACCCAGTGGATGCAATGGAAAAATGAAGTGAGAACAGCAATGCTCCTAGGTCACCCTCTTTATCCTTTCCAATGCTCTTGCCAAGCACAACCCATTTTGGTGTTAACAATGCTCTGTGCTACAGCTTCCTCCAGCCTCCCAGGGCATGAGCAGAAACAGAAACTCCTGGCAGCCTCCAGGGAAAGGCAGCAGTGAGGAACTCTGTGAGTTCAAAGCTGTCAGATATGTGTGTCAGGGTGCTTTGTGAGGGTTGCAAATGGCCCAGGAAGACACCACAATCCACATTTCTGAGGGCATGAGAAATGGCAGGGCAGTTATGATGAGGTTGTTGACGAGCCTCAGGGGGTTTGTAGACCAGGCTGTCATTGTTAATCACAAAGATTTGTTTTTTCCCCTCCACAGTCCTCTCAGCTCTGAATTGTTTGTTTTCTTGGTCTGTCCCAAATAAATGCTTCAAAATACAAAATGCTCCCTGGGAGTGTAATCCAAGGTGAGCCCCCCAGGCAATATCACACTCAGATGCCTCATCCCTTGTACTTGGTTTTAAAGAGATTAAATCTGAAGTCTCTTCATTAATGTAATCTTTGGCCTGTGGTCTGCAGACCCCTGAGTTCTGAAAGGTCTGTGGAATGTAATTAAGGAGAGCAAGCCTTTTGCTGACCAGTTTAAAGTCATTCTATGGGGCCTGCATCTTCAAAGGGAGAAAGGTTGGAAGACCCAAGTCCAAGAAACTGTAGGCAGTTATGGGACAGAAGGCTGTGCTGGCTGTTGTGTATCTTATTTTTTTCCAAAGGAGAAGTTTTGCCTGCTTTCAGAAAACACTGCAGGGCCTTATTCATGGTCCTCCCTTAAGTATTGGCTACAGAGTAAAAGGAAGGGTGTTTTCCTTCTGTAATATTTCTTTCTTAAATAAACCATGAGCCTTCCTAAATAAGCCATGGGTGAATCTGTCAGGTCAGTTTTTTAATGGAAGACACACAAACTAGTGGGTTTCTTATAAAGCTTTTAATAGCTGCATTTGGTCTCTGGGTGCTGTGAGGCTTGGTGAAATCACAGAATACAGAATAGGAAAGGATCTTGAGATGACCTAACCCATCCTCTTCTCCATGGCAGGATTAACTAAACCTGGCCTGTGCCTCCTGACAAGTGTTTTCAGACATGTCTTCATCAGCCCTCTAATCCTCCAGCCTACTCAGGAAGTGATTCACTCACCTTATTATTTAGAGTTGGTTCATGGTATTGACCTGGATCTTCTTACTGTGTTTTAGGCACTTTTGACTTTTCCCCAGTTGGAAGAGAGAATGGGTTATTCCCTTGCCTTCTGCAGTGACCTTTCACATGTTTGAAGCTTGTTACTGTGGCTCCACTCAGTCTCCTGTAGACTGGATGAAAACACAAAAGCCATACTTTCTAGAACTCCCATGACAGTTGGGGGGTGGGAACCGTGTTGGGAAAGCAGCTAGGCAACCCTTTGTGCAATTCTGCTGCTGTCTGTGATGGTGATGATACAGAGGGAGTGGATAAAACCAGGACAGGTTGAATGCCACCCATGCTCTGTACTCCCAGAGCTCAGTAATTCACGTGCATCAGCTCCAAGAGACCTTTTAGCAAACCACCCAAAGGCCCGAAGCTCTGATTCTGCAAAAACTCCCTTCATGAGTCACAGCACAAAGCTGCTGGATTTGGACTCTGTTACCTGCTCTGTACCCTCTACTGATATGAACCCTGTGATTGCTTCTGCTCTGACTCTTACCTCTTACACCACTGAGCTTCCAGGAAGGCTTGGACTAAGACTCAAACATCTGCTCAGCGTGGGCAAGTTCAGACACAGGTTTTTGCAAGCAGGTCTTTGCTTCACCCGTGGACAATTTTCACCTGGATGCTTTGCCTCCAGCCCCATCTGTTGTTGTGGCTTCAGGCATGCAGCTCGTGGCTTGTTCTTGCCTCCTACTCCTTGGCCTGCCAAAGTGCCATCCCTGTGGCAAATACCACAGTCCTGAAGTAGACAGCTACAGTGCTCCTCTCAACCTACAGGGAAATGGATCCTTTTCATCCACTGAGAACTAGAATAGCTTTTAAGTGTTTTCTGAGATGCCACCACTCTTGAAGCTAAAGAAACTGGGATTTGGTCCATGGTTTCTGCAAGACTGGAATAGGACGTTGCTCCACACATAACCTATTGCATGGACACACTTTCTATCTCTGATATTATTGTCTAACCCTCCTACATTTAAGACTGGTGTCGTCCCACCAGTATTGCAATGTGTGCAATGTATCTCACTGTTCTCAGCAAGACAAAAATCATGTTTCCAGTCAACATTTCAACAGCTCTGCTTAGCCAGGCTGAAGCCTGGGGCATGTTTAAGGTGTTTGGCTGGCTAAGTGCAGATAGGTTCACTCTGGCCTGCTGACAGAACCTGTCACTGTGGCTCCATCCCTCAAAGGTTTCCCCTTAGCTGCACCACAGTGTCACTGCATCCTTTCTGCCACTACACAGACATACCCAGTGGCATGCCTTGTTCTTCTGCAGGCATCACCTACACGTGATTGTACTGGCATCATCTTCCCCATGTGTTGGGTTTCCAGTTCCAAAGGATTATTTTTGAAGTCCCTGGCAAAATGTATACCAAATTCATATTCTAAAAGGTCAGAAACCATTCTATGTCTTTCCTTATTCCAGAAGAGGTGGGAAAACTCTTGGATGGTGACCTATCCTTTGACACACTGTTTTTATTCTAAGAGTTTCTTACATCAAAAACCAGGTCTGATGCTTGCTGTGCTGCTCTGAGCACTGTGAAAAGGTTGTATTTGTTTTGTGGCTGTCAGAAAAACATGATGAGGCTTGTCCACTTGGGAAATTTTACTCACATAACTTCTTTGACTGTATGAATTATGCTGGTGTAGCTAAGCAGACGATAGATATGACCACATATGATCTGTCATTCCTTAGCTAACACTACTTTGCAAAGAACATGTCATGGGCAATACCTTGTTTTGATGTCTCTGGCTTGCACAGACAGTGGCTTCCTTGAGCTGCAATCAGTTCCCAAGATTGCACAAAGGTTATGGACAGCCTCCAAGCTTCCAGTTGGGGACTACTGTTGTGGGTAATGGTAAAGTAGTAGCTAAACTGTATAATTACTTCTGATCACTTTCACATCAGGGACTTAAGGACCAGGCTTTTGCTACATCTGCTATCAGTTAAGGCTACGAAGAAGTGTGATCTTTTGCTTACTAAGCTGTATCAACAAGTCCCTGCTGTGTTCATGGAGGGGTTGAAATAAACTGCAACTGGTAGTGTAAAGCCCCATGTGTTTTGCTGTACAATAGAACAGTCAGCTACCTTTTTTTCCTATTTTTTCCTCTTTTTTTCTCTTATCTTTTTTTTCTTTATTTTTCCTTTTTTTTTTCCTCTTATCTTTTTTATTCTTTTTTTCCTTTTTTTTTTTTTTCCTTTTTTTTTCTTTTTTTCCTGCCAGGAATGGCACTCCCTGGTCTTTCACATTCCCTTATGCACCAGGGGTGCTTTGGAAGGGCAAAGCTGGACAGCTGAGTGCCCCGGGTGAAACAGGTATCTATGTTATGCTAACGAGGAGCTTTGCTACACAAGGAGCCATTTGCTGTGCTGTTGGTTGGCCAGGCTCCTGCTGCTCAGACAGTCACACTGGAGCCTCTCACTCTCATTAATGCCAGAATGGGTTCCTGCCGCTGCTCTCTCACTGCTTTTAATCGTGTGGCCACTGGCCAGGGATTGCTGGGGAAAACCCTACCCGTTAGATGAGCATCAGCTGATCCTAACTAAACCATAGAGCTCTTGGGATGGGAGTCATGAAAGGAACTGCAGAGATGGGGACAATTCATGGGAGGAAAGGGATGAAGGTCAGAGAGTTAAAAGCCCAAGAACAGGGACCCTAGATGAGACACAGAGAAGAGCCCCACCACTTGTGTCCACTTCTCTCTGCAAGCAGCCAAATTGTGGGGAGAGAAGTAGCCACTGTGGTCCCTCTGCTTCATCCTCTTCCTCCTGGGGCTGCAGGTGGTCAGCCTGGCCAGGGCTGAGAGGAGGCTGCCACACTATTGTGACACAGTGGGGATCTAGGTGGAGAAGGTCCAATTAGAAAGGTGGGAAGAAAACCATGTAGCCCTTGGGGTAGATGGGAAAGGGGCTGAGTCATGCCAGGTGCATGTGTGCCAGGGTCTTGCAGGGATTTGCATCCAGGGACCCCATAAACCATGCTGTGACCATGTCTGTGTTTGCTTCTTCTGCAGGGTGTGGAGCAGGCTCATGGAGCCGGCAGTCCTGCTGGTGTCCTTCAACATCTTTTGAGGGCCTTCATGTTCACCAGCCTCCTAAGTATCCTGAACAATCCTCACTGTCTGCACACACAGGCTCAGGAGGGACATGGGCCACGCGAATGAAAGGTGAGTTGACCATGGCTGGCTGCCAGATGCCCACCCAGCTGCTTTCTCACTCCTCCTCCCTCAACAGGACAGGGGTAGAAAATAGAGTTAAAAAAAACCCAACCCTTGTGGTCAGGATACTGGCAGTTTAGCAAGGAAAGCAAAAGCTGCACATAGAAGCAGAGCAGAAAGAGGAATATCATTCACTACTTCCCCTGAGCAGCTGACATTTTGGGAAGCAGGACCTCAGTGGAAAGACAAATGCCATGACCATGAATACCCTTCCTTCTCTCTTCTACTGAGCTCCTTTTGCTGAGTACAATATCTATCCAGGCACAGCTTGCCCAGGGAAGTGGTGGAGTCCCCATCCCTGGAGGTATTTAAGGGTCCTGTAGACATAATGCTGTGGGATATGGTTTAGTTGAGGTTTTTTAAGTGTTGGGTTAATGATTGGACTGGATGATCCTAAAGGTCTTTTCCAATCTAGGAAATGCTGTGATTCTGTGATGTGGTATAATCTTATAGGATATCCCTTCTGTTATTTTGGGTCAGATGCCATTTCACTTGGACCTGGGGCTGCCTCCCCAGTGATACTTATATCTTAAATAAGCTTCATCATGTATACAATGAACCATTCACTGATGTCCTCAACAACCTCAGGAGTGCTCCAGCTCCAAGATGCCTGTTTCCTTCATGCTGTGCTACCATGAGCACCTGTAAATGAGCCATGACACACATTTGTGCTTGTACACACCCATTTTGTTTCTACCACAAACACAGCTCAGCATTAATCTGAACATGTGCACTGGCAAGCTACTTAGCAACCTGAACTCTTAGTATAAATTAGACCGACTGCACTGGTGAGCAGCACTTACAATAACAATAATGTTAGCTTCCCTTCTGGCTTCCCATCCAGACAGTGTGGCAGCCTAGGAGTTATGTTAGGTTGAGATGTAGAAGTCTGAACTAGCTGCAGCTGCCTCAAACAGCTCTGGAAGGATCTTTGTCTCTGTTCAGTTTTGATCCTTCTTTAATAGACAAGAGTAACTGGCTTAAGGCAGCCTGCAGAGACCCTGGGAAACCCACTGCTAGAGCAGACATTTGGCTTTGTCCAGTGCCTAGACACCTCATGCAGAATGGGGACTGTGTTTGCTTTGAGAAGATAATTAATTCATATAGGAGCTTCATGAATATTCAGCTTGTGCTCAGAGTTGGGGAGAACAATCCCTAAAACAAAGAGGCAAATTCTTTTACCCTTCATTTGGGGGAATGCAGTTTTCAGCCTTTGGTCTGCAAATAGCCCACAGTCCTTGTCTGTCACAGTAGGACCCATTAATGACTTGTGTTTTTCCAAGCCTGAGCATGCATTGCTTGTGAAAAATGGATGCAGTCAGCAAGGGCTTGGAATTAATGTTTCTGGATGAAGGAAAGTTTGGAGGTGAGTCCAAGAGCACAAAGAACCAGGCTGGAGTCAGTCAGTTTAGCTGTTGGAACCTCTCTGGCTTTACCCCCTTTCTTTGCCTGTACCTGTCCTGGGAAGCTGTTAGCAGAGAAGTCTCAGCAGGGTGGGCACAGCTTTTTCTGCACAGACACTGTAGCTATTCCTCTGTGAAATGAAAAACAACCAGTGAAGACTTTTGTCTTCACCAAAGAGCTTTGTTAGTAACATGCTATTCCCAAAGTTGTCTATGGCCTCCTCTCCATTTTCCTTGCATTGCACACATCTTAGAGCTTAGACACACTGCCAAGGTATCAATAGTAACTAACCACTCATAAATAATTATTGTGCTTTTTTTTGCCTGTGTTCAATGACCCTGTATGTGTTGTGAACTCAGATATTCCTTCCCAGGCAACATGGAGCTGAGGAGCAGGAGCTTGCTATGCCACTGGGACCTGGGTGCATCTCTCTTATGTATATATTTCATACAAAGCAGTTGTTGGTGTTGTTAGAAGGGATTTCCAAGTGAAATAAGCTCTCCTGTAAAAGTGAAGTAAAATTCCCTGGTAAAAGTGCTCTTTTGAAGCATTAACTGTAGCTACACTTGGGTTGTTAGTGCTCCAATATAACAGTCTCCCCACTTCTTCCCAGACCTTTCCAAAATGACTACAGTACTAACAGTTTTAAGCTCATCTTTGTTTCCTCATCTTCACCCTCCCAGGAACTCCCCAGGCTCCTGCAACTGTTCTGTGTTGTCCAACCAAAGCAGTTGAAGCAGAACAAGTTGGGTGACCACTGTGTGACTGATGCAGCAAGGAAGGCAAACAGTCAGGGCTGGAGGTAGGTTAAGTGTCCACTGCTTGCACCAGATGAAGGCAGTATGATTTTGGGGGATTTCTCATCCCAAAACTCCACCCCAGTGGTGGCAGGTGAAGATGGTTGCTAATTGTGGACATCAGTGCTACCTTCTGGGTGTGCAAGGCACCCACCTGGAGATGTGTGTGCAGGGAAGGAGGCTCTGTGTGACCTCTCATCTTTTCCCACTTGCCAGGAAACGTGTGCAACACCAGGTACCATTGCCAGGCCCTCCCCCATACTGCCATCCATTGCCTTTCTTTTGCAAGAGTGTCTGGGTGCTTCTTTCTCCCCTTCCCTCTTTTACTCCGAGATCTCCACTTTCTCCTTCTGCTCAGCTACAGGTTTTCCATCCTGCCCCATACTGCAGCCCTCCATTTCCCCTGCCTTCCCACAACCCTGTCTTCCCTCTCCATCACCATTCCTCCTTTAGTTTTCCCAGAAGAGGGTTGCCCAGGCTGTCTACATACTGACCAAGCAGGAGGACCAGGGATGAAGGAGAGAAGCACTCCATGGGCAGCAGGATGTGGTGCAGCATAACCCAATGCTGCTTTTGCTCAAGCAGTGCTGGAGAGGGATGTCACCCCATTATTGTTGTGTTGGCATGGCAAAGGTGGGAGGGAGGAAGCAAGGGATGGGGGGAAGAGGACATGAAACTTCATCTGCCCCTTTGTCATTTCACCTCCTTCAGTTTATCTGGTGCCCTGTAGAATTTATGATCCTCTCCCCTGCAAAGAGCTGTTGTATTTCAAGACATAGAGTGCCTTCCAGATGGGTGACAGACCTTGTGTTGGCCATCTAGCTTGCCCTTTAATAACCTCAAAGTGCTTAATGAGCAATAACAAACTTTCTCCCAGCAACAGATTTGGGAAGACTGATTATCTCAGTTTTACAAGTAGGAGAACAGTGTTGATCCAGTCCAAGTCTCAGTGGTGGAGCTGAGAGATGGATACAGCCCACGATTTCTCATACATTATTCTGAGGCTGTTAACAATCCCTTGTCCTTTCTGCCTCTCCATGCTCAGCTGGATATTTACTTGACTCAGGGAGAATAAGAACATTAACTCATGCCATTTGAAGAGGCAGACAACAGGTAAAGAAGAGGAGAACAGGAGTGAGTCAAGAAGAAGTCAGCCAGAAAAATACCATGCCAGCAGCAGATGTCATCTAAGTGTTGTTTTTCAGGTAACCCAGGTGAAGGGCCTTAGGAGTGTCAACCTCATCTGTTTTTTTCTTATCATCACAGTGTGTTGCAAAAGGGACAAGGAGGATGTTTGAGAGGATGTAGCCTCTGCAACCTGTAATGGGAAAAACACAGCTTCCAGAGCAGTTCTTTTTTACAGGGCAGCCCCTTGATGAAGTGCCAATGCCAGCAAGCATGAGAAGCAGCCCCCTACCCCATGTCAGGTCACTGCTCAGAGTTCACTTTTCTCCAAGCAAGGTCACATGTGGTATGGGCTGTGGCAGGGCCAGGGCAGCCTTGGCAACAGATTTTTTCTAGCACTGATTAATGGGACACAGCTGAGAGGCATTGGGAGTTGGAGACAAGCCCCCGCACAGGGAGTATATCTTCTGCAAGCCCTGTAGCATGGTGGGGTAGGTAGGTGTAGATTTGTGAGTTTTATATTTGTTTGATGAGGTTTGAGGTTTTTTGGGCTCTGGAGAAGGTAGATAAGCTCAGAGTGTCTGGGGATGTAGTAGGCTGAGCAGAAGCCCTCTGAGGGTGTGGGTAGGTGCTGATGTAGCCCCCTGGGTGCTGGGTGAAGTATCAGGTGCCCCAGATTCTGGGGCAGGTACAGAGCTGTGAGGTATTGTGTGACTTGTGGCTCTGTGCCCTTTGCCAGCTTTGATGTGGATGGAAGGACATACAGAGCTCAGGTAAGGGGGGTGTTGGGCATGTCTGGCTTTCTCTGAGTGTTACCAGCCCTACCTGCTTTGCCTGGGGACTTGGGATGCTGGTACAAAGTGTAGCTGTGCCAGTGCTGCTTCATACCCCCTGGGAGCACCAGGGCATCACCCTACAGCCATCCCTTCCCTAATTTGCCCAAGGGAAATCCCCCTTTCTGTCTAGACCTGTACAGTGCCTTCAGGCTATAGCAGGTAGCCATAAACTGTTAACTCTTTCCTCCCCATCCCAAGAAGGGAAGGCATAGATGCAGTCATGCCAGGCAGAGCTTCTGTGCAGCCAAGACCCAGACTGTTGGCTTAGCAGGAGTGGCCTCCTCTGTTAGTCCAGTTGTATCAGTCTTCCTGGATGCTGTTTCAGAGGTCAAGCAGCTCTCTGTGAGATTCAGCTCTCCTGCCATCACTTTCCTACATGGGGCTTCTCAGATTCTTGTTTGCATTTATTTTTGTGAAAAAAATAATCATAAAAGGTGAAAGGTCTGTTCTTCACTCATCTCCAGCACTGCTGTACTGTCATCCTCTCAGTGGGATTTGCAACAGGATAGATAGATAGATGATGAGCTGCATGTTTCTTGGATTGATTTGAACTTGCCTTCCTCATGTCTCTGCTGTGGCTTCTCTGCTTACCACATGTAGATGTGCTGAAACCCAGACCAGTAATGCACACCGTGCCTTCTGCCACCTGTGCCTGCAGGAGAGCAAGAAGGAAAGCCACCTGCAAAGGCTCCTCTGCTTCTGCTGCCATGGAGGGGTTGCACAAGCCTTGGTGCTAAGATGTGCAACTCAATCTGTGGGCATGACCCTTCTGGTAAAATAAGCTGAGTGTCCCAAGTTTCTAATTCTCCTGCATTATTAATGTCTTGCTCAGGAATTAATGTGGGTTGAGCTCTGCTTGTGTGGGCCCATGTGCTCATTTCAAGTGTAAGCTGATCCAGAGTTTGGAGATAGACTCAACCAAAATCCTGCTCTGAACTATGAAATTATGACCCAGGGACAAGTATTGCCAGAGATGGATGGGACCCATGTTTCAGTTCTGTTTCTGTTCAATTTCCAGGCAAATCATTCACTTAGGGCCACAGGGAATATTATGTTTGGGTCAGAATTCAGACTAAGTGTTAAATAACTGGAAAATTAAATACCTGGAGAAAAAAAAATAAGAAGAAAGCAGCAAGTTGGGCAGAGGGCTTAGAAAACATGACCTCTGAAGAACATGAAATAGAGTCCAGTGTGTTTTCCTCTGGACATGCAAACTGGGTAGACTGCAGAAAACCTGCCCTTTCATTACAAAAGTTTTGATGCATTATTCTCCATGTCCATGGAGGCAAAGCAGGTCTGGCTTGATTTACAATAAAGGTGATTTATGATGGGTATTAGGGAAATATGGGGGTATCTTATATACAAGTGCATGGCCCAGTGGCTGACTGCAGCTTTCTTTTTAGGATATAGGTGGAGTTTCTTAGGCTCTGTGGAGAATCCTTACCAATTAGTACATGGTGGTTTAGACTTTAGTATGTATAGTGAAGCTCACAGCTTGAATTTCTTAATGGTTCAGCTCTAAACCCTATCCTTTAGATCAAACTTTTTCTTTGTGATCTAAGGTAGAAATCTAGTCTCACAATCAGACTGGGTTAAAGGTCTAGTAAGAGTGAGCAGCAGCTCAGCTACACAGTGCTAAGTACAGAATAAGGTGCAGTACTTGGATTACATTTTTTATTACACTACAATCTTCCTTAAAGGCATTCCCTTTTAATAGTGGTAATCACTCAGTTAATGTTCATTAACTTGGGTCAACTGACAGCAAGAAGCTTGGCTTTCCTTGCCCCAACCACATCAAACAAAGAAAAAAATCCTGCATCAACAAAGGCACAAGCACTCCTTGCCAACAGGAACCAGAGGTGTAACCTGCATCCACTTGCATGGTTGTTTTCCACCTCAGCCTTCTCTGACCATCACATTTCCCAGTGGTGTTGGATCTGCAAGAGACATTTTGCAACCTACTGCCCTGTTTCTGAGCAGAAGTGAGGCTCCACATGGCCTCACTTCTAAGTAGGAATTAAAATAGTTAGCAGCATGAGGTGGAGTACCAGTTATACACAAGCCCTTTATGGTCCTGGAGAACTTCAGGTGGAGAAGAGAGGCTGACATCTTTCCATTATGCTGGAGCATAATGGAATCCCATCTAGGATCACATATCAGTCCTTGTGCTGTGATTTTTCTTTTCCTTGCTGCCCTCTAAGGTGATTTTGGGATTGTTAAATGGCCATGAATGATGAAGGAACCCATGTTTTGCTGTCAAGGACTCTGGAAGCACTGCTAGAATCTAGCTAATGCCTGGTACACTGCTGCCTGTGCTGGCAACATGGACAAAAAGTGTTTCTAAATCTTAAATGCAGTGGAAGACCAATATACAAATTTCCCCTCTTCTTTCCCAAACAATCCTTTCTTTTTTTTTTTTTTTTCCTTCCTACTTCTCAGGAGATTATACCCTTTTGTCACCCTGTCTGTTCTCTGTCATGTGGGAGAGGCAGTAAACCCAACGTGATATATTCATCTTTCTTAGGGTGGAAGCTCTCTCAAAAACCTCAGCATATTGATGAAATCCAATGCCTCAGAGAACCACCCACCTCACTCATGCTAAAACCATTTCTTGAAAGATCTCATGTAACAGTCTGTTGTGTAACTCTAAGAACATCAAATAACCCCCTTATTTATTGTATATACACTTACAACAGCAAACCTCTCTTTTGAACTTCATTGGCCAATATAGATTTAAAAGGAACTTGTTTTTTTTCTTGTTTTTTTTTCCCTTTTAATCAACAGGTCAATTTGTTGTTTAAGCATTCAGTGCTTTGGCTTGAGAGGAGCTGGTCTGCTGACTACCTGTAGGACTAGGTGATTAGGTTTGCCAAAAAATTCTGTTTCCTCCACTTGTGGTTCTCCAGGAGGAGATGGTACCACTTCCACTGCAATTTAATAGTGCCAGTTTCTTGCTCAATAGGCTAAGCTTGCATCAGGAAGCTTATGTTTTGAGTTTGGAAGTATACCTGGGAAATGTTGCCCCAAAAATGAAGGAAGAGGAAAAAGGATATTTCTTCAAGCTGTTAAGCAAGGTTTAAGGAAAAAAATAATAATTAAAAAAAAAAAAGTATTCTGGAGGCTCTTTCTGCAAATGCTCCAGCCTGTATAGGCCAGCAGCATAACATCAACTGCTTGCAAACATGCCCACCACATCAAACATTATTAAAAATTATTTCCTCTGGTCAGCCAGCTGAAATAATGTGTTTTTGGGGCTGCCCATCACGGTGGTTTTGACCCAGCTTCTCCCAGATCCAGTACCTTATTATTTCAGCTTGAGAACAGCTGATCCCCTCCGTTTCTTCCTTACTCTTTTCCATCTCTTCATTTCTGGTGGCTCCCCAAGGCAAGGAAACACTTTCTTTCACACGCTGGTACAATACTTAGGAATGATTTGCATTCTTTTATGGGCAGTTCGTGCCCTTGCCTGGAGATGCAGGAAAAGAGGATTGCATGGGCGTGATGTGCATTAGCTCTTCAGAACACACCTCGGGGAGACTGCCTGGTGAGTGTGGCAATGCCCTTGGAGAGGCTTGTGTGCACACTGTGAGGGTAAGAAGATGCTAGGCATGAAGGCAAGGCTGGTGGTGGTTGTTACTGGTGTCTTCCTACTCATCAGGGCATAAATAATAGAGAGAAAGTTCCCACTGTGTATGTAGGAACTGGAAGCAAAGCAGAGCTTTCTCACCTGTCCATTAGGAGACACTGGGGATTACTCAGGCCATTTTCCTCACTAGCTCTTTGCAATATTTATACCTATTTAATTCATCGAGTTCTTACTCTTCAAGTTTCCAGGCGTAAGCATTCCAAAAGAGCTATTTCATCAAGCCTTCCTTGTGGGAGTACTGCTTTTGCTGTCATAAGAAACTTCTGTTGGTTTAGCTGATTTTGATAAGTGGAAAAAAAAAGACTACATACTGGCAAAGTGGATTCGACAGCATTTGCACTGAGGTTTTTGCCATTATGGAAATGTCAAGTTCTCTGCCAAAAAACAAACAAACAAAAAAAGGCTGGGGTTGGGGGAGGAGAAAAGATGTTCCTTAATAATATTGCTGTTCTGGCACCAAAAAAAAAGACTGCCTTAAAATTAATTTTCCCAGATAGTCATTCAACTCATGATTAGCCTCTCCCCATTAAATGCTTTCAGTGTAACTAGAGACAAGTTAGTGCAGCCAGTAGCTCTCCTGAACTCTCATATCTGGGAACAAGCTCTGAACTCAGGCACTGAGCCCTCAAACCAAATTAAAATCCTCAGGCTCTTTAGAACTGGGAAAAAATAATCTGGAAATTCTAGGTCTGGTGGATTTTTTTTGGTTTTGATTTATTTTTTTTTTTAACCTTTATCTGCAACAGAGGAATCTGCTGGATTTTGAGCTTTAGATCAGAACATCTTGAGGCTTAAGGGTGGATCTCAAATTATGCAGCTCAAGTCTATCACTAACTATAATGGGTTCTCTGCATTGTTTCTTGAGGGCATGCCCGTGCAGACAATAGCTATGTTCTGGCAAGCCAAGGTCTAAAGGTAGCTAAACTTTATTTAGCTTATTCAAAAGTCTTTGAACGGGGCCAAAGTTAGTGGGGAAATATAGGGTCTTCCCAAATGATCCCTCACCCTAGGTTTGGTGGCAGATGTTAGAATGAATTGCTCTTTGAAGAGGTGCTCTCTAGTTCATATGGAAACAACACAAATCCCACCCCTGCTCCTCTGTGCTGTGCTGCTTTCTCCTCCCTGTGCAATGTAGATAATGGCATGATGAGGCTCTTAATGTGTGACTAAAATTGGAGTTTGAGAGCTGGGTAAATGCAGCAGTGGCTATGACAGCATGAGTGAGCTCTCAGAAGGGTGTACCATGTGCACCTCTTGTTGCTCATGGCAAACAGAGCATCCTTCCCTCAGGCTTGGGCAGCCAAGGGAACTGATGCATTATAAATCCACATAATCTACCCCAGCAATGACTTGTTCCCATGTGCCTGGTCTGTGTTCCTGTCAGCTGCCAGCTCATACTTCAGACTTTTACTAATTTGATTAAATGTAGGACCACTCTTTCATAATGTGGGTGTTATCCCCTGGACAGAGCCTACCACAGTCTCTGGTCGATGTGCAACTCTTTTATCTGGGGCAGCCAGAAGCATTGCCCAAGAGGGTGACAGCTGTGTGATAGTCTGCCTGGTACAATGGGGTGGGGATGGGTGGCCCCTGGTCAGGAAGAGAATAAGAGAAGGAGGATGAAGAAATGGAGCAAAATCCTCTCCCAGGCTTCTCAGTGGCTGGCTCTGCCCTGCCAACAAGGACTATGTGGCTTGCACACCCAGAGAAGACAACAGAGGTCCTTCTCTGATTTGAGTCTGAGTCACCCATGCTCTGCACTCACTTTTGGAAAGATGAGCAGCTCCCTGCTCTGCAGTCAGACCACAGCAATGCTCAGCATGCAGGGGTGCTAGGTTGGCAGTGGCTCCCATGGGTGCATCAGATGCCCATTCAAACCCTGTTTTTGCAATGCAGGCTGCAGCTGATTAAAGTCTCCATGCCCTTTGGTCTTTATACAGAGTGAGCAGTCATAGAGACTGCACTTGCTAGGACTTCACTCTGATTTTCCCAGGGCTAATGAATGTCATACACAGTAAAGGTGCAACTCCAAGTTTACACAGCTTCTTTCTGCAGCTGTTGGGCAACTACATCTTGTCCTTTCCACTTCAGCAAGCAGCCATCCCTGGCTTTTTTTTTTTAATCATATATACATGCATTTGTGTGAAACTCTGCTGAAAAAAATCTCTGGGCTAGAACTTGTTCTTGTGGACACCAGAAATCACAAATAATGCTGACACAAAGAGGGAGTTAGGCTGAGCTCTTGTAACAGAGGATAGAAAGAATTGTTAAGTATTTGCTTTTAAAGATGTGCTACACCTCTCCACAATGCAAATGAATTCTCAAAATCTCAACTACTGCTGCTTTTTAGGGTCTCTTGTTCAGGTTCTGAATAGGTAGCCACAACATTTTTTAAATTACATTTTTTTAAAAGCCAGAAACCTTGTCAACTATGCCTGTCATCTGAGTTCTCCCTCTCTCATCAGTTTTCTTCTCGTAATTAATGTCCTTCTTTTTTTCCATGGAGTAGTATTACAGAGTGTTGATAAGGAGCTCTTTTCTTTTGCTGCAGAACAGTCATCAGTTCAAACAGGTAGGTTTTTAAATCCTTGAAGAGAAAGACATTCTTCAAGCAGAACTTGTTAGTGAATTCAAACTGGGCTGCAGATAAGGAAGCAAAAATCTATAGCTGGTCAGTGTTTTGCTTGCTCATGCCTTTTGGATTTGCTTTGGGCAGTAAACACTCTGGGAATACAACACATCCTTGGGCTATAGCCCATCTGCACAGAACAATTTTGCTGCTGAATGTGCATTTCTTACTAAGGGTAACTGCTCATCTCAAGGCTATAATGATACCAAGGCACTCACGCCATGAACTGCAACCCACTGTTCTGGCAGTTCTCTTGTTTTATTTCCCTGCCACAAGAGCTGTATTGAATTGTATTTGTTGGTGAAGCTTATTTTTGCTGGCTCTCCATCTTAGACAGCGGAGGATTTTATGGAGCTATCTCATCTGTTTCAAAACCCTTTTTAAATAATCTTCTTTTTTTTTTCCCTAGCAGTTACAATGTCCTGAAATAGCCCTGTATAAGCACCAATCATGACTTTGTGTTTCGTGTTTCCCAGGGCACAAAGCTCCTTCTAAAAACACAGCTTAGGAAAACTACTGTGAGCCTGCACCCTCTGGCCACCAGGTTGTCTGGCTGCAGCTGAGGTAGGTGATGCTCTTGCTCTTTCCTAGGTGTCTTGTGCATCTCAGCTGAGATGACAAGCAACTTCTTTGTACATAAACTGCAGGAGTCAGTGCTGTTTTTGTGACCCTGATGTGAGAACAAATCCCTGAATAAAAGATTCCAAGGAAAAAAAAAAAAAAAAGGAAAGGGGAAATTTTCTGCTTGTTTGTTTCAAGTGAGATCAGTTCTCCAGCCTGTTTCAGTGTTAGTCCACAGCACTTGGGACAACACAAGCTGCTGGGAGAGATGGAAAGTACCAGGGTAGCAGAAGAAAGAGTTAGAGGATGATGGTGGTGAGGCAAAACTTTTGCCTTGATAGTGCTGACAGATGTTTTGTGACATCCAGACTGCCCCAGACTGATGAGATTATCTTTTCTGTTTCTTAGTGAGATATCTTTGTACCTGGGGATATGCCTTTTTTCATTTTGGTTTCCTCCTTACCACGTGTTGCTTTTTAGACAATCACACAGAAGCAAGACTAAAAGGTCTACTCTGTAGTGCTTGCCTTATATACCTGGTTTTGTAGCTTTTTTTTTTATCAAAAAACTTAATGGGGGCTGGATGATCCCAAAAGTGAACTTGCACAATGACTGGATCCATTTCAAAGCCCAGTACTTTTAACCTTTTCCCTATAATCCTGAGGCTGTATAAAAGAACTTCCCATGGTCAGTGGAAAAACCCCCCACAATCCCAAATCAGTACCACTTCTAACCAACTAGTAGCTCCTTCCCAAAGCTCAAGCACTTCCATGGCAGTTTGATAACTACCACCTGAAAAATGTGTCTGGTAGAAGGTCCAGAGTGAGAGTCTGGGCATTCAGAAGAGAACAGCATCCTAATCCATAACGTATTAGTGTGCACAGAGCTTGCCAAGAGAGCCCACACAGTGAGGTAAGGTTGCACCATGCTCTCACCTCCCTTGAATAAAAAGTGCCTGCTCTAATGAGAAGCAAGACCCTGATTCAGCAAAGCACTTAAGTGTTTTGATGAACCAGGGCCAGACTGAACATCTTGTGCAGAACTCAGTTGTCTAGCGAACAACATCAAATATTTTATTGATGGATTCAGACTTAAATGAAAATTAAAGATCTGGCTATTTAAGGCCGTAGGTGCCCAAACTCATAATGTTCATTTTTTATTGTATTAAAGTAATCATTTGTACGGGAACAGAAGCAACCACCTCCAGAAAAATCCATCCTTGTCATGCTGGCATGAATATGCTCAGTCCTCCCTCAGCAGCCTGTCAACTTGATGGCTTATGTAGCTTGCTCAGAAACCTAGCACATTCAGGCTATTTCAGATCAACAAGTTTCAGCCCTATCCTCTCTTGTCCAGGAACACCCAGCTTTAGAACCAGAGAATGTTAGGGGTTTGAAGGGACCTAGAAGATCATCTAGTCCAACCCCCCTGCCAGAGCAGGGGCACCTAGACCAAGTCACCCAGGAACA
>JANHGL010015197.1:18755-36161 GCA_024611195.1 Ceyx melanurus | reverse complement strand
CTCCCCCGGCTCATTTGCATATTAGCTTGAAAAGAGAATCTCTCTGTCAAAAAGTGCTTAGATGTGATAAAGAGTTACTTTTCTGAATACTTGTGGGAAATTTTTACTCAGCTCAGTTGTAAGTGTTCTGTTTACATACAGTGTGGAGCAGGAAAAAAGCTGCAAAGTTTCTCAGCTGTGGGATTTGGGTTATGCCTCTGAGAACAAAGAGGAAGCAGCCATGTTAGCATTACTGAAGGCAAAGCCAATCTTGCATTTAACTGCATGGTGGTAGAGGGCAGTGTAATTCCCTGATTTATACTATAGACTATCTCAAATGCTTTGTGTCTGTTCTCATTTCACCAACAGAATCCAGAAGGAGCTAGCTGAAATAACCCTTGATCCTCCTCCTAACTGCAGGTATGTAACAGCTTCTTAAATTGTGGACGGTGGTAGGAGATTAATGTGCTCAGGCTAACAAATGGGAAACCTAGTGTTTGCAACTGGTGACTGTTAGACAAAAATTGTGTATAACAGATTGAACAAACCTCAGGAAGGTTTGATACTGAAGTTTGCCATTCTGTCGGCATGTTGGAGAGGTAGTCATTAGTGATTGATGTACATAGTAAAGTGTATTTGTTTTGGTTTTTGTAGCTGGTCACTGCTTTCATGAAACATTAATTATATGAACTTCGAAATGCTCTGAAGCTTTCAACTTAATGTCTGAATGTAGTTTGAACTAGGTTTTTAAGTGCCATGTTTATAGAGTTGTCACTTCATTCTGAAGTTAAGGTAAAGAACCGTACGTGATTTTTATATGCTTTGTCTTAGTGTGTTGCTTAACAGATAAGCTGAAGTATTGTCTTTCAATGTATATGTCTGATCGTTGAAGTTGTAGTCTCTTGGTAGAGAATATTTTTAAGGATGTTCTCATTTTGGGAGACAGTTCTGTTAGGTTATAGAAAATGAATTTGTAAGCTTGGAAAAACGAGTGGTTTAGTCTTAGATAAAGTGTTGGTAACTGGAGCACTTGATCTGTAGGGAAGTTAAATAGTAGTGAAGTTCTTTAAATGTTTTGCATCTTTTTGTTTAAGGATGCATAAAAAAATCTTATCAGTTGGGAGCACCCAGCATTCAGATTTGCTTTAAAGCTACATTTAAATAATGTTTTCATTTGATGCACCTCAGATTTCTGGCTGGGAGGTATCTGTAGATGAGCAGCTCGTGTTCAGCAGCGAGCCTTGTGCACATTTTAAAATTGCTGGGAGCGCTTTCTGATTTTGTGTTGGAATTGTTTGGCTTTTTGAATAGTTGGCAAGGTTTTGTACAGGTCTTGTGAGTTCAGTAAAATGCAAGTTGTTCTGTCTGACTAGTCTGTGGGAGCAGGCAGTAAGTACAGCTGTGTTCTATGGAATTTGTGGTAAAGGTGTTTTACCCTGAGGACTGTACTGTAGGTTGCATAGGCAGCCTGATGTATTCACATGCAGGGTCAGTGGCTCTCTCTGGTTGAGAGAGACAGGCTCTGTTGAGAGAGCAAATGGGTTTGGGGACTTCTTGGGTTGTTTTTGGTTTTTTTTAAGTTGTGTTTTTGGTTTGTTTTGTCTTTAAATAACTGTTTTAAATAACTTTTTATACATTTCTGATAGAAGAGAAAATATTTAAATGAAATGTAAGCACCAACACTTTGCCTTATAGTTGCTAAGAATATAATTGTAACAGTTTCTGGTACAGCAAGTTAGAGCTTGGCTTTTAGAAAGAGAAACCTCCCCCTCACACTGTCTTCTTGTACCGTCTGATATTTAGCTCCCTGGGAAAGCATGTTCCTTTTTTATTAGCACAAGAGTATTGCAGAGTTTTTTTGTGAGCTGGTACTGCCAGATGCCCAGGAATGCTGTTGAGAATGATGACCCCCCCCCCCCCCGAATGTGACTAAAATTATTCAAGTTTCTCTCCTACAGAGTGTAGGGGGAAAAATACTTTTTTTTTTTTCCAGTGAGAAAGTCAGTGCTTCTATTCCTATAAATATTTTTAATAAGAATTTATCTCTTTTACTCAAGAGCAACTGTACAATGAGTGCATTTTTACCTTTTTCAAAATAAAAAATACTTACAAATATTTTACAAATATATTGGCTTCTGTAACAGAAATGGTGGGTTTTCATGATGAGCAGTTGAACAGTGCCTGAAGGATTACCGTTATATTGGAAATGACTTGTTAGGAGCCTTCCTGGTATCAGGAGGTAAATGCACCTGTGTGTTACGTGCAGAGCAGTTGAAGCTTGTAACACACTTTCTTACAGGATATAGTAGCACAGATTAGGCAACAGACTGACATGACACAGCAGGCACGCAACACTCTCTTCGTTGCTTATCCATGCAACAAGCACCAGAATGTTATTTACTACATTTCTTGTAAAAAAAAAAAAAAATTTGTAAAAAAAAAAACAACAAAAACCCAAAGAAAACAAAAACCCCACCAAATATTAAAAAGCCTTTACTTGGACACATATTCACGTGTGCTTTAAAAATAAAAAAGCTTGTATCACAAGTTCTCCCAGAGAGATTTCTTCAGGCAAGCAGTTTCTGCTCTAGTTCTAGAGCATACTCTTATCATTTGCAGTCCACATGTTGCAGGCTTCACAAGAGTACAACTGCCAACCAAAGCTCTTGGTCACTGATAGTCCTTCTAAGTTACTTAGTTACATAAGTGCTAAAAAAAATAGCATTTTTAAAAGTATGGTAATGGCACATGTATAACATTAAATGTGCCTTTTAACAGGATAGAGTACAAATACTGAAGGGTATGCTGAACTCTCTGGTATCATGTTAAACACTGATGGCTGCTGCCACTTTTCACCTGCCAATGTAACTGCACATGGAGTCACTCCATCACAGTGATCTGAGGCTGATCTAGCTACTTTTAAATGATACTAACTGGTTGCACCATGATTCTCATAGAAAAGAGGTGTAGGATTCCTCAGCAGTTAAATTTTCCACAGTCACATCTATTGCTATAACATCTGTTTTATAAAAATGCAGAGCCAAGAGAGTCTGGTTCCTGGGTGTGCTGAGCAGGCCTGGACTGCACATTAACTTCTATTTTAGGCACAGGGATAGCAAAATGATAGGCACAGTAAAACTGTCTAAATAGCAGTTTTTTGCTTGCTTGTCTCAACAGTAGAGATTGATTTCTGATTCTGTTAATTGGACAATGAACTGTTAGAAAAATCATGCTGTCATGTATCACATTGTCATATCTGTGAGCCTTGAATATGAACTGCATTGTGGGGCTACCAAGTATAAAGTTCAGTATCTTTATTCTGATAATTTTACTATTTAACATACAGTAATACAAATTCCTGTGGTTTTGGTGTGATTTCCAAAAAAAGAGAGAATATTGAAAACAATAAAATTAGATTTGGTCTTAAGCCACTGAAGACGTTGGAGGAAAATTAAGTCCTGCTTTCTCCTCATGTTTTCTTCTGCCCAACGGAAGAGCCTGAAATGAGTCAGTTACTGTCCAGCATGCACCACAGCACTAGGACAGACAGGGAAACTGAGGACACAGGTATCTGATCCTGGTTTTACTTGTTTTTGCTGCCTTAACTCAAAACTGTGCTACTTGGTGGTGTGCTGTATTTAATTTCTTTTGTGCTTTTAATAGCATAAAGCAAAACTAAAAAGGTCTTGTCCCTATTGCTTCTACGCAGCTCAGTTTCAAACCATGGCCAAGCACTTATACATACTTCAAGGTATGGAAGTGTGCCAAACCCCACGTTAGAAAATGCTACAAAGATCTCGCATGTAATGGTCCGTAAATCTGGGCTAGAGATGCTCTTAAATACGTCTGAAATGTCTGGAATAACTATTTTCAGTTCATGGCAGAAAACTGTTTTAGATCAGAGGTTACCACTCTGTAGCTAAGGTTAGACCTGAGGCTGCTGTTCTGACCTGCCCAATGTGGAGGCTGCAGCTCAGGTGGAGCAGGGCACAGCCGGATCCAGCTCTCCTTGTACTTCCTGGATTTTAGGGTTGGCACAAGTGAGGCTATTCCCAGGGGTGCCGTGATTTATAGGAGCTTTCTTTAATTGTTCCTGGCTGCTCTGCTGATCAACAACAGCAAAAATATGTGCTCCCTGTCTTCTTTCCTCACTCCTTACTCATTTCCATTCACAGATTAATTATAGTTCATCTTCATGGGAAAGTTTTTGAAGTTCATCCCAGTATTAAGTAAATTTAGTAACACCCATGCCAGCTTAGTTTATAGTTTACAACTCATTTTACAATCAAATCCCATGCGGTATAAACTTTTGTAGGCAATAAAAGCAAACACCTTGATCAGTGTATCCACTCAGAGCTTAATTTGTGTAGTCTAAAAAAAGGTGAGTTAAGATAGTGCACCTTTCCCGGGAAAAAAGGAGAATTAAAGCATTTTACAGTCTATTCTGTCAGTTTGCTTTAATCTCTTCTCTTTGTTAAATTAAAGATCAGACATCTGAAGGCAAGTGGTTAAAAAGAAAACCCCAAAACCAACAAAAGAGTGGCCAGGCAAAACAGAACAGATGCCTTAGAGCACTGGTCAGAGACAACTTTCCTCCTTCATTGCTGCTGGGAAAGGGGAATTCTCACTAAGGGAGAGCTGCTTGGATTGTCCCAAATGCTCTCTGCTGTTTCTCATCCTCTATCTGGTGATTACCTTGCCTGATAGGTCTGTTGAAAAGATTTTTCCTTAATAGGGATAACTATATTGATACTTATTTTCAGGCCTTGCATGCTAATATATACTAATGTGATTTCTTGATCAATATCACAAAAGGTAGCGCTTGATGATTTTGCTGTTTGTAGCCTCTCCTAGGCTTGCAAGTAGGTGGATAATGTATGAGTTGTTCATTTTAATATTACTTATTTTGAAATAACACTCCACACCAAAGAATATGTACTGAGCACAATGGGAGCAAGACACATTAGGGATTTTGTTTTAATACAGGATTCTTCTGTTTCCTAAGGATGGTGTTTGTCCCTTTCATTACTGCCACATCTTGGGCTAATTCTGTGCTGCAGAGTGTTGCCCACCCAACCCCATGGTCTGGAGTTTGACACAAAGAAAAATGCGTGCAAAACCCTGGCAGACGAATGCTATTACTGGTTTAGTTATGGACCCATGAATCCAGATGTTTGTAGCTGTCTCACTGTGGTTATTACCCCATCAGTGGGGAAGCATTGCAGTATGTATTTAAAGCAATATTGTGAAGGTATTCTTCAGACCAGCAATTTAAGCTCTTTCAATTGAGCTGTCTGAAACAATGAGGAGCAATGAACAATGGTGCTGGTAGTGCATGCTCTTCCACGTGCAGCAGTAGCACTGGTTTTAAGCTAATGCAGCCTTGTGTTAGTGAAGAAGGTGCTGCAGCTAAGCTGGTAGAAGCCATCCTTTTGTTAACATACTCTATCTGCAGTAAGGTTATAGGGAAATGTTTATTCTGCAGTTTTGCCCGTTGAAGATGTTACAGCTGTGGTTTGCTCCAGTTCTGCCATGGAGGTGACTACTCCAGTCAGCGTGTGAAGCAGATTCATGTGATTACTCCATAGTGCTCCCAGGGGAAGGGGAAAAAAAAAAATTAAAAAAAATCATCCAAGTTTGCTTGAATGCTTTGAATAGGTGATTCAAAATAACTGCTGGATTTTTCCTCCCTCCCTTCAGAATAGGCATTGTTCACAGAAAGCATTTTGTCAGACACACCAGGATATGAATAAGTCAATCCATTCCTTTGTCTCTCAAATGTAATAAATTTCCATCTCTCCTTTGTCAAAGCCAGGCATTATTTCTGTTGCTTTTTTGAAATTAGTAGGAAGAAGAATATTCTGAATTCAGTCAAATACCAGGTCTCTAAACAGTAGCACAAACACGTGCTCATGTAATTTATTTTTCCAGTCAAGCTGTTTACTTTTCAGATCAATGGCAGTCCCCTAGTTCTGTGTTTCTTCTGTTCATATCTTAGTGGGCAAACATCTTCATACTGCTAAGTATTGAGTCTCACAGAAAAAAAAAAAAAAGTCAGTTTTGCTTGTTTCCACCTTTGCAGTGAAAACTCCAGCTATGAATACTAAATAGTTCCCTAGAAGGTGAAGGTATGTGAGAGACAGTGTATTAGGAGTATGTGCAAAAATGCCTGTGCTGGAGCTGAATGAGCAAAATTTAAAAAAACATCACCCAAACTCTACTTGGTAATGTATCTTCTGATAGTTACATTATACTTTTTAGTGTCTCTCACCACCAAGTGCATGCTACAAGAAAAGAAAGCTGAAGTTTGCAGAATGTTTCTGAGAACACAAACCCAAACGATTATTCCTGACCCTTCCCTATACAGAAGTTTGCCGTTGCAGTTACAAAAACGCAATGAAGAGGGTTCACAACTCCTGTAAGAACACATTTCAAGCAGCTTTCAAGTGAATTTCATATTGAAATACTACTTTTTAGTATTGTCCAGATCTGAATACAGTGCTGTTGTTCCTTCTAAACCAATTCCTTCCTTGTTAGTTGCTAAACGTAAGTCAGTGGCTCACAATGATTTAAAGATATGTTTATCTAGAATTATTTCTACTAAGTATTTTCTTCAATTCTCCGTCCTTCTGTCCTTCTTATCAGAAGAGTATAGTCTAGATCAGAGTAGGAAGGAGTGGTATAATTTAGAACAGTAATCAGAAGTTTGGTGTTTTTGTATTTCTCTCCATTTGCAGTAACAGCCTGATTGTGGCATCTTTATGTGTGCACAGTGGCTCTTACCGTATTTGCCCATCTCCAGTGAAGCTGCTTAAAGAGTATGGATGAAACAAATTTAGAAAGGCATTTCAATAAAACATTTAAGTGTTAAGTAGCGCTAGAGTGCACTGTTATTTAACATGCTTTTATTTAAAAAATGCAGCTGTGGAAGATTGTATAACTCCTGAATGTTTTGAATTGTGAGAATATTTAAATTACTTTTCAGTTGAGAGTAGATGACAGCTCCACTAACTCAAAATGCCTTGTTTTTGGTTTGCTGTTTTTTTTCTTTCCCTGTGCTAGTATCAACCTCTTGCAAGTTATAAACCAAGGATTTTTACCAACCCCCACACAGTGAATTTCTCAGGCAAGTAATCTCAGTGGCATAATTAAGACAGGGTTATGCAACACAAATCAACATATCTACTCACGGGAGTATGTTTTCAATCCTGCAGATTTGCAGGTTAGGCACTTGTGTAAGCAGTGTCCACAGTGCTGCAGTCTTATATGCTCTTAAATATCTGTTAGTCAAAAGGTTGTATAAATCTTTTAGCAGGTTTCATTAGCATTACTGTCAAACTGGAAAAGAAAATAAAAAAGGGGAAAAAATGGTGTCTGGCTGTCTTCTGTAGAGTTATAGTAATAGTTCAGACAGTTTTCACTCAGCTACTGGTGTGAGAGACTGACCTTTGTTATGTCAAAAGTTTTATCTGGAAACAATATCATAGCTCAAGTCGGACCAGTTTTTTTAGACATTTCTATAAGCATTGTTCTGCAAAAATTTGTAAGAACCACAAAGTAATGTGATCTTAGACTTAAAGGCAACTTTGTTTTTCAAATACCCATTTGTATAACTGTGCGAAGGCCCTTCAGACTGTATTATAAAACTGATTAAAAAATGCCATGGATTATATGTGTTTCTTTTTACACTCAAACTGTGCGTTGCTCACCACTGCCAGCCTGTCATATTTAGTTTATGATAAATATTATGTATGGCAAGGCCTTAGCACACTGAATGCTTCTTCATCATACTGATTTGTCTGTGTGTATCAGTTATTCTTTGATTTTATCTTCACTTTTATGGGCATAGTACACCTAGTTGTAGTTCAAATTAACAAAGTGCAAATATAAGAGAGTCAGCTACACTACATTAAATGTTTTATTAAAAAATGAGGCGACTACTTCATGTAAAACTGATGTGTGGAGGCTTTATAAATCTGCTGTAATTAAGTTTTGCATAACTATGGAACATTTTGAAACAGGTAATATAGACATAGTGAAAAATACCTTGAATGTATTTTCTGAGTTCAGAGCTAAGTAGGCAGGAGCAAGGATATCCAGCTGCCATCTAGGAAAGGAGCACGCATTCTGTCATTAAGCTAGCCAGGAACTATGCTGTAACTTTACATTGATGCCTTACTCTGAGCCAGCAACTGTCAGTGATAAATGAGTCCTAACCTGCTTGAATTAATTTGGGCTAATTTTCCCCGTGCGGAGCGTGTGCTGAACTGTTCTCTGGTTCGGAACTGTGGCTGGAGCAGTTGTTAATTTTATAGCACTTACTGTAAGACAGACTGGCCAGATCTTTTAGGGACTCAGATACAGATTTAGTTGACAATGTTAAATCTGCTGTTGTAAGCATCAGTTTCAGAAATAAATGAGGGGAGAAATTGCCTTGATGAAACACCATGATGACCTGTAGTTAATTATGGGTCACTTTCAGGTTGGAATACTGTGTAGAGTTGGTCTGTAGAGAACCATCCTGCAGCCATTAGTAATTGATGTTTTCATTATTGACGTTGATGCTGGACTAGAGCATGTAAATATTGCATTTACAGGTAACACCAGGGAGGAGTGGGTTGTAGGCACACTGGAGGACAGGACTAGAATGCAAAGTAATGTGAGCAAATATAGGAAGTAACCTTAAAAACATCATGTAATTTAATAATGACAACTGCAAGACACAGCACTTTAGCAGGCATCATCGGCTGAACAAAAAAAAAAAAAAAAGACTGGATGAGAAGCATTCTTCACAAAAGGTGAGGATCATGTGCTTTTCAGGAATCTTAATAATACAAGGCCACAGCAAGAGAAATAGAGCAGCAGTCACAATAGGGGGATGTATGTAAAAAACCACCTAATATAGACTTAAGGAGTGCCTGGCTATAAAGACAGTATGTATAAGGAGGTGGTGGATCTGCATCAGCAGAGGTTTTTAAGAATGAATTGTAGACAAATGACTGGCAGGAGCAGCTTTATGCTGCTAAATATGCTGCTATCTAAATACAGTTGATTCTACCTTTAAGCAGGAAATGGACTAAGCAACCTACTGAAGACAAGTTTGACCAAGCTCTCTGTAATATCATTTTTAAATGACAGTGTTAAAGGAAAGTTCTTCAGGAAGTGATTTCTTCCTCAATTAAAAACTGTACTTTAATCAGTGTTTTTCAGTATAATCATTCTGGAAAATACACAGGTTCTGTGATTTTGAGCAAAATCAGTAAGAGCAATTACTTAAGAAGTCACTGGAAATTCCCAAATTTTGTCCTGTTGTCAATTTTAAAAAAGCAAATGTCTAGTGACTTTTATACCAATTTCCCACCCTATTTTGACTTGGTTTTCATTTTGGATCCAAACCTACTTTCCTTCTGCAGAGTTGTCAAGTTCTGCTAACTAGAAATAAGCTAGGCAGATGTCATCAATTCTTCAGTGGTGTATCACCTTTGTGAGAAACAAACATCACTGGTTGTACAGTAGATCTTGAATTTTGGTACTTTGTGTGCTCTGTGCTTGGATTCGCTGCTTTTGTTCCATAGGCACATCACCCATCAAGATAAATAAAAGCAAGGGACATTTTTTCCATGCTTCATAGAGGCAGTTTGAAGCAGATATACAGGCCCTAATGCATCTGTGCACAACACCCCAAATGGATCCAAGCACATCAGCAAGCAGTTACACAGCACACTGCCTCTGCCTATGGATCCTATCTCTAAGCACCCTCTGGAGTCAGGGCTCAGAAGATTGTAGTGAAAATGTAAGCAGCCTGGCTGCTTTCCAGCTGATGAGTTAATGCTGCTATAAACTTCAGTAGTTCCTCTCCGAGGCATGCAAGAGGGTGCAGGCGCTGGGAAGGGAGCCAAGGAAGGCAAAGAGCAGCCGGCAGAGCTAAAGGCCAGCCTCAAGGATTCACAATGCGACTGTCTTGGAGGTGGGTTCCTCCCTTGGCAGAAGCCCTTCATGTAGCTTCACTGGCAGGGCTGGAAATCAGTAGGCAAATTAAGATACATGTCCAGTGCAAAGCTGGCTTGGCTTTGCGGATGCTTGATTAGTGTAGCATGAGCAAAGGTAGCTATGCCCAGCGCTCAAGCCACCCCAGGACTGGATTAACAGTACAAGGTGCTTCAAAATGGGGAGTTTTCAATTGTGTCAGGTCAGTTCATTGAGCTTGAGCTGCAGTGAGGTGATTTAGGTTTGAACTTATCGCCTCACTCTGAAGCCAAGACACGTAAGCCACCAAAATAGTGAAGACAGAGTAAATTGGTAGTGCATCAGCAGGTCAGATTCCATGGAAAACAAATAGCAAAGAGAAACAGTACTGTTTTCATTTCTGTAGAGGAAGGTTAGCAGCAGAAAGCTATTTTTGTTTGCAATTCAACTAAAGCATTTACACTATAAATGCTTTGAGCCGAGTGAGTTTGGGAAGGAAAAAAAACAAAAACAAAACAAACAAAGAAAAAATGTTCCAGTGGATTAATAGCTGTGCAGTCGGAGCTACAGTGAGCTGGTGATTCTTGCTATTGTAGCAGACAAGGGACATTCCTCGCTGCACACACACACCTTTTCCAACAAAGGACTTGTCTGTTGTGCATGCACTGCTTGGGGTATGCCCAAACTTTAACTAGCTTTTGTCCTTCCCCTTGATCTCTTAAGATCAGAGATCTCATCCAGACTGGAAGAGTGAAGTGATGCAGGAATAGTTAGTTGACAATCAGCTCTGTGTTATCAGTGTACATTGGTGCTCTTCAAACTTCTTCATAGATCCCTTTCATGAATATGGATGCCAGAAGCTATAGTGGGACATTACACATTTAGAGACACTTCCCTCTACAGACACCTTAAGGACCCTGGGAACCAAACCCATTATGCCAAAGCCCAGTTTTGTGTTTCAAATTTTGTACTTCAACATCTTGGGGGGAAAAAAAATGAAATTTGGTTTAATTTATAGTCCATAAAGCAAAAGCAAAGAGTTCTTAAGAGACTAAAATCAACTTGTAATGACTGCTGTAACAAACACTGTATTCCCCGGGAAGAAAATTTAAGTGATCTAAGTTATACAGCACAACCTACTGAATATTAAGCATAGCCTGAGTGATTAAAGAAGCTTCTTATGCAAAAGACAGAAATACTATACAATCTAAAATTCTACAAGTGTGACTAAACAGTAATCAAATCTGAGAGGGTGATTTTCACCTGATAAAGCATTTGAAGCATATTCTGTGGCTGCAAAAGTGCTTGTCTGAAGTAGATGTTTTGTGTGATACAAATTGTATGCAGCCAGGTAATGCCCAGCTCCACCTTCCTCTTCCTCCACAGAGTGCTGGGTTTGCTAGGAGTAGTGTGAATATTTGCAATAGCAACTTGGCTACATTGTTCTCTCAATCAATTTACTTAGAACAGAGCAAGTTCACCGTAACTTTTATCTTCAAAAAAAACCCCAAACCAAACAAAAACAAACAAATCAGTATAGTAAAAGGGACATCACCAAAACAGAGCAGTTAGACTGCAGTGATTTGTTTGGTAATCTACAGAACCAAACCTTAAATAGATCAATGCATGGAGAAAGCAATTACTTTCTAGTTTCTGTGGGAACTAATACAGCTAAAGCATTTTTAATTCAAGTGTTTTGGTTGGCTACTTATTTTTCTTGGTAATACAGCAGTCTGGCATTAAGTCTTTGTTTTTTTGTTAAATCTGGTTCATTTTTTTATCTTAGGAACAGAAGAAACAAAATAATTTCTTATTAGTTAAAAGGCAAGCTAACAGTAGCAGCTGTTGATACTAAAACGACTATTGTAGGCTGAGCATAGTGTGGTTCTCCTGAGAATGGCCCTTCTGGGGAAAGTTCCCATACAGTGGCAATTGTGCCTTCCTAGAAATTAGTTGAGGTGGGGTCAGGGATGGAAGAAATACAGATACAAGCTATACTGATCAAATAAATCTTTTGTTATTGCTTTATTTTCTTTCTGTGCAGAAAGAAATCTGTAAAAGGTATCACTTTATTTTCTTTCTTACAACGTGTGTAAGAGTATGTCCTCAGCTAGATTTTGGTAGTTCTGATCTGGTCAAAGGGAAAAGGAGACTGTCATTTCCTGTGAATTGAGCTTGTCTTTTGCATCATTTTTCTATGCTTTACATACAATGTCTCTAACTAAAGCTAGAAATAATTATTTGCTGAAGGTCTAATAAACTGAATTAGGCCTGGCATTGTGCTACAGTGATCCTTATTGTTCTCTGTAGTGTTTTAATGGAAGTTAAAAGGAGAGACTGGTTCTGCAAGTTGATGTCAAGGTATAGAAGCACCTGCGAGATGTTATGAGTTTTTTCTGTGGAACCATGAGTTTATAACACTGAAGCTGTGGTTACCAAATAAAAATTGCTTTCAGTAGTAGATTCCTTTAAAATGTATTACAATGTTGAGGGGAAAACACTCCAAGTCCCAAAGATTTGGTTGTGGTTTGTTTGGGTTTTTTTTCTTTTTAAAGTTAAAAGTGTTGCTGCTTTAGGCACTTTTCATTATGCAGTTGTTGGCTGGAGAGATAGAAAAGGCTCCTTCTGCTTCAGGTAATCTTCACTTTTAGTCTTCTATCTCCTCAGACACAACTAGTGAGAAATCACATTACTGTTTCTTGTCAATGCAGTTACCAAGTGTTTTCAGATTCTTCTTAAAAGTTTCTTTCTATCCCTTTCCTAAGTTGTGGAGTTTTTCTGGCACAGTACTTTGTTTCAGGTGGTGGGTGCTTTGGTGCTGTACCCTGCACCAGCCACATCATGATCTCTGTTGCCAGGTCTGTCACTCTGCTCCAGGCTGATTCAAATGCTGGAGAAGCTGATACAAAATTTATTTTTTGTTGTTAAATCTGTACGGTGGCACCTTCTGCTTTGTATGGAACAAGGTGAATTTTGCACCTTGTGTACTCAAGCTGGATTAGTGCTTGATGAGAAAAGTTGAAGTGTTTGAAGGATTATGTTAGACAAGGGGTTTGTGAAATGGGTCAAATGTGTTTGCTGGCCGCTTCTGTTACTTGATCACTAGTGAAACAGTTAATGTGCCTACATTTTAAGTCTCACACTGATATTTTATTAGAAAATTCTGAATTCCTTGGGTCTTTATTTCATTTAAGCAAGGGAATAGTTTTGTAATCTGAGGCACGCAAAGCTTTGCTAGCCAAGAAATTGTAATACAAAATTATTCTGCCCCCGCAAATGCTTCAGCTGTATGTAACACTGGAAAAATAGAAGTTTGAACTTGGGACCCAGCTTTCTGGATTTCTTATCTGCTTGGTTTGTATGGCTATGGGCACATCACATTGTTGAGCTCCCTGACACAGTGTTGCCAACTGAATAGCCTGAGTCCCAGCAGGCTGGTAGGGCTGCGTGCTGGCAGGTCATTCCCCTCTAAGGGGTACCTGTACCTTTTGCAGGCTGCAAGTAAAAGAGTTGTGTCATTCAGTGAATGAATGTGACTCCTCATCCTCCTGGATGCTGTTTAGGCCATTTGCATTACCTCTGTGTGCTGCTCCGTGTTGTCAGCTGGGGAGCAGGCTCTGCTCGATACTTGCGCTGTAAATGGCTACTGCCTACTCAGGCAGGACTCTTTAAGAGTGGTTTTGGTAACTCTGCTTGATTTTAATGACAAATTATAAATGACAGGTTTGGTGTGCTTAGTTTTTCTTTTCTCCTGTGTTCAGATTCTGACTTTGAAGAGTATGTGTAAATAAAATCTCTTATTTAGATTGTAAGCCTCAGCTGTGCTTACTTGTTTTTAAGCATGGGGGTGAGGAGGCAGGAGTGACAGTGACCGTACCTCTTCCTACACCTGTGATAGCTGGATACCTCCCCTCTAAAATCTACTGTCCAGGATGAGCAACTCTGCAATAAAGGTGACACGCACTCACTTATGTGACAGCAGCTAGTTTCAGGAGGTGGGAAGACAAGAGTGCTGATTGAAAAATGCTGCACCAATAGAAGCATCACTTTGGCTTTCTGCTTTTTGAAAGTGCATGAAGAACAGATAGTTTCAAGAGACCATAAAGCTCCAGTCCTTGGTGCAAATCCATTTATGCCCAGAAGTGTTCCAGGTTTGTTAACTTTTACAGACACACTGACTTTTGAAGCCTGAAGAAAAAAAAAACGGGCAACACTAAGATTGTGCAGTGAGCAGGCCTTGCAGTGCACTGAATGGCATTTCTGAAAGTAATTCTGTTGATCTTGTTGTGAAGTTGGGTGCTGATCTCGAGAAGTGAGGGCTCAGTTCTGGTTAGTTTTGAAGGAGATGTTATTAGCATTGCCTGGGAGATGTGGCTGCTGGTGCTTTCCACAGGCAGTATCTCTCTTTGGTACAGAGTCAGCTGGCAGAGTGTAAAGCACCGTGAGTCATGCTGGCACTGCTGGAGTCTACAGCTACAGTCTCCAAGCTAGGTGCAAGCCAGAGCCTGGCTTTTATTTGGTCCATATGCAGAACAGGACAGGGAAACACACCTCTGTGCTCTTCTGTCCCAGGGTGGGTATATAAACTGCAGTATTATGGGTGCAGTTTGAAATTGCACCAGCTAAATGTGGTCCCAAGAGGCTGAAACCTCCTTGAGGAGCAAACATATTTCGGGGGCATCCTGGCTTTGCTTCAGAGCCAGGAGCATGGCACAAGCCAAGGACACCTCTTTCTCCCAGCTATGAGCAATGATGGCCCAGTGTGCTAACCATGTCTCTGTGCCCTGCTTGCATCGTAGCTCAGTGTGACAGGTACTGTGTCTCTCAACCTGGCAGTAGTTTCCCTGATTTTTTTATTTTTTTTTCTTACCTCTAAAGTTTTAGTGTTGGGAGTCTGGATTTACACTGGAATAGGAATTTGGGGGAAAAGATCTTCCTAAGTGAAGTTTGAAAGTCAGAAGCTTTACTGTAAAACCTTTCTGTTACCATTTTTGGTATTCTCAATAAGTTGTTCCCAGTACTATTAATTCTTTTGGCAGGTGGAGTTAATTTATTTGTGTATTAGTCTTCATGCTGCTGGATGAATTATAGATTTAATTATGGTCCAGGCGCTCAGAGCTTTGCTGTTCTTCTAAACATGAAATATAAAGAAAAAAATAAGTCTGAGTAATTTTTTGGCTTGTTGAATTAATGTAAACATCAGGAAATGGTGCCAGAGTATAAATAAGAGAGGGTTTACTTTGCAGAGAATGTTATTATCTACTCCATGGTATACTGCTTTGTGGGGAGGATTATACTAGGACACACCTTTTTACAGCTACTACTCTATGCAGCCGAAGATTAAAAATTTTCACCTATAATTCTTTATATTTTCAGACAAAGTTTATTTTGCAATTACAGTAGATTACTAGTGGCCAAAACTTGAATGCAGTTAACACAGTCATAACAAGAAACACTCCCTCATTCCCTGGTAGGTGTAAATAATAAATAGTATTCCTCTTTATCTGTGTTAGTCTTTCCTTTTCTGCCTGGCATAGTTTTATTCATGGTCCTCAAATGTTCTCATACTGCAAAGCTACTACTATTTCTTTTTTTCTTGTCCTAAAGTTTTCCATCATACTTTCCCTTAATCTGTATGAAAATTTACTTTTTGGATGACATTTACTTTCATGAGAGCTCTTTTTATAACTGGCTGCTCACAGTCAGGCCAGAATACAAAATCCATGCAAGAAATTATTTTTTTTTCTACTGAGATTTCATAGGCTATTTGGGAGAGGGGCAAGTGTATAACCTGTGTCAATTAACAAAAATTTTCTTTTCTTCATTCCTCTGTTGTTTCTACCTTTTTAATTACTGCCTTTTTGTTTTGAGGCTTGATGTCAAAAAAAAGCACAGCATACCTTTCTCACCTTTTTCTGGAAAACTTGAATGTGTTTGAATTCTTTTCTGAATGGAATATGACTTGGCCCTGTTTCAGCTGCCACTAAACATCACTTGGTAGAGCCTATGGAATAGTATGTCTGTGTGTCTACTGCTGTATTTGGGACAAAAAAAAAGTCTTTGCTTCTTCTAATATTTTTCTCTATTATGATATACCATTTATACATAATATAATAGTATGAAATTTTCAGACTAAGATCAACTGATTTATTACAACTGTCCCCTTATACTGCTTTTAATTCAGGGGTCAGAAAAATTAGTATCATTAGTACCATTTTTCATTTTTGGGGCTGCATAATAGCAGCCCTCAGGAGTCCCCTGTTCCTCAGAAAGATAAAACATATTTGATCCGTCTCCTGAGGAAGCAGCCAAAAGTGCATATTCTGACCTCATCTTTAAGCTTTTTGATTTCCTTTACTGGCACTTAATGAAGTTATTATTACGACCACTAAAGATAATTTTAAAAAAGTAGATTATGCAATTATTACAGTTTCTTGTTTTTAGTATGAAGTCGGTTGTTCAAGCTGATTCTTCATTTTTGCCCAGCATAGCAATGCCAGTTTGCTCTGATTGGATATGGAATGTGTGTTTTGTGTTTGAGCATGAGGTGGGTAAAGATTTTGTTTTGGGGAAATCTGCATGTTTTAGACCACCTTTATATTTTTACTGTTATAAGAAATTAGGTTAAATTGAAATAACCCCTTCATAATGTCTCTGTATTTTCCCTGTTTTCTTTGATGGTAGAGCTGGTAACACTGGGCTCAATTCTGGTTCAGTGGTATTGATAATATGAAGTGTGCAACTGTCTTCTTGATATCACTAGTGCTAGTGGGCCTAAATAGAGACTCTTACAATTTTTTAAGCTCTCTTGGTACACTGAACTTTTGGTTAGGGAAGGTACATGTGCACTTTATTTGAATGCGTCTTTAATGTGGTTAAATTTAGAATAAGATTAGGAAATAAACCCTTCATGGGGATTTTCCTATTATAGAGCCTAAATTTAGCTTCTCTTATATAAGTGTAATTTTAGATCATGAAGTACCTACACATTGTGGGGTTAGCAAATGAATGGACCAACCAGGGGATGACAATGTCCTTTACTCAAGAGAGAAAGGCAACTGATGTCAGCATGTTCATTTGATGGAGTGCATTTATAGGAGACTTTATATAGCTGTTGTGTGTTAACTTGAAACCATGTCTTCATTTGATACATGTGGTCATTTGTTGTGTCCTTAGGTTATTTAATAAAATGTGTAGTGAAACACTAGAAAAGCTCCTGGACTCTTTATTCCAAACAGCTGTTGCTGTTAGTGTTAAGGTTCTTGATGTCTACAACAAAACAGTCATTTTTCCTTTAGAGCAAAAGTGTGATTCTGAAGAGGTATTTACTGTTCATGTATTACTATACATTTTTATTTTAAAACTGAATTATATAGATTGTCTATATTAATGTTTATAAATATGTTAAGGGTGAGTGTAGAGAGGATGGAGCCAGACTTTTCTCAATGTCATCCAATGACA
>JANHGL010015197.1:0-18655 GCA_024611195.1 Ceyx melanurus | reverse complement strand
AGGCAGGGGGGTTGGACTAGATGATCTTCTAGGTCCCTTCCAACCCCTAATATCTATGATTCTATGATTCTATGATTGAGGCTTTTTCCAGGATCAGAAGTCAAATTGAGTGCACTGTAATTTCTGGAGATAAGAATGTTACTGTATAAAATCCTTAGTAATATAAAAACCATACAGTGAAGCAATTGAAGACAGTGCCACACTCCTCAGTTTTCCGTTGTTTCCAATATTAACAGCCTTTGTGGTCTTCAGACATGTATTTTTTGTGTCTGGCTGTCTCTAACTACTTACAGTGGTGCAATGCATTAAACCAGGTTGACTTTGCACCACTGAATTGTAATCGGTAGGATCTCATTATTGCTCGTAAATCTTGGTTCTCTGTAAGCACACTATAGACGCTCCCTGTTTAGCGCTCAGGAACTCTTTCCTTGGAAATGGTGTGCCTTTTTAATGTGTCATGGCTCAATTATCACATTTGGTTTTGGCTGCCAAAATAGCTATATATATTGTCTAGCAAGTGACAGCCTGGGCCTTTATCTCTTCCTGGCTGTTTGCCAGCTGTTTAATTGCAGCGCTGTGTTTGCTGTGTGTCACATCTTATGGTGGTCTATTATACCCAGCTAAAACAGTATTTTGAAAATGTTTCAAATGTAAACTAATTCTGTGAGACTTTACATCCTGTTGTGTACATGATCTGCCGAGGATGTAATGTAGGTCATTTTTTCCCCTACAAATATGAACATTTGTATCTGTGGTCATCTCATGAATTTCCAGGGCAGAAAGAATACAAGATGGGGACACAAAAATGCTATCTTGTCCCCTTGAGAGATGTAATTAAAGCTGTACACTTTTCATGTAATTTTTCATTTGTAGTTTCCAAGACATTTTTAAAGACAAATTTTCTCTTTGTCTGCCCTTTATAAAACAGCAAGCACACAGAAACTGAGCTGATATCTCAATAGGACTAGCAAAGCCCATGGGCCATGTTTCTGCTCAGACAGATACTTTGGGTGAAGGTGACACTAAGCTTTGAGTGGATAGTGTCTTAGCAAGACAGAGAATGGTGCAGGTGCTGTGTGCAGCACATTCTCTTTGGCAGCTGCTAGCTTTCCATCAGGAGCTACTGATTTCTGTCCTACAGCCCTACACTGCCTGGAGGATGGAGCCACATGCTGCAAACCCAGGAAATTAGAGGGCTAAGCACTCCACAGTGCTTAAGTGTGTAGGAAATCCTTGGACTAAATATGAACCCAGTTTTCCCTGCTCCTCTTTGTACTGCTATTAATCTCTTGCTCACTTTGTGAAAAGCATGTTTTAGAGAGTTTCAGCTCCTCGGTAAGATTCCTATCTGGTGCAAACTGTTTTAGCCTCAAAAGCAATGAATGTACATTAGCTGACATTCTTGGCTATGTAGATTGTTTGGCAGAAACTTTGCTTTTCCACTGCTTAAAGTAAAAAATCAGGATTTGTTCTATTGCTTATTTAATAACTGTTTAACAAGAAAGTTGAGATAAAATTCTTGGGAAACAGCTTTAAAATTTAAGGTCAGAGGAACACAGAGCAGAGGAGAGCTTAAGAAAGATCACATTTCTGAGCAAAATACCATATTTATAATTAAGTAATAAGTGTTGGCTTTTTAAAAAGGAAAGAAAAAGATACCCTATAGGCAGGATTATATCTACAGAAATTTTTCTTCTTAATTGGAGAGGAAAAGATCCCATCTAGCTAAGGCCATCTAGCATTCTGGAAGAGGTCTGATATTAAAATGGGCTTTCTTAAAAGGAAGTAAGATCGTTAGAGTGCTCATGCTTTCTGAAAAGTGTGTGAGTAATATACTCAAGCATGTGCATGCGTGCTTTATTCTGGTTAATCTGCTGGAAAAGTTCTGGTAAATAACCCCCACATACACCTTTTCCAGAAGGCTGGCCTGTTTAAGTAGGGTCGCAAAGTGAGTATTAAAAAAAACGTTTAGGAGGGAGTTGTGCGTATATGGTACAGCTGGAGTGTGAGTGGTTGTGGCAGTTCTGCTGTGCTGTCACTGCATGTCTTTTCAGGAATTGCATCAAAATAGTCACTAGGACCCCTTTGTTGTAGCAGAATCTACATAATTCCAGTACTTTAACAACGTGACCAGTCTATCTAGTGTCAAAAAAAGGCCATGCTTGAGTTTCTGCTTGACTAAATTCTTCCCTGTTCCATTAAGCTTTCATGCAAATGCTTTATTTAGTATATTTTGCATGTGAGTTTCATATATATCTCAAACCATGCTATTTTCTGGTGACTTTGAAGACATTATTGGCTTCATTTTGTAGTATACAGATAAAGTGGGTGCCTGACAGAAATCCTTGCTGTCCATGTGTTGCCTTTGACATGAAGACTTCAGGCAGCGCCTAGTGTAGATTTATGTTATTTTTTTTAAAGTTTGTTATTTCTGAAGAGTAGTTACAACACACAGTAATAGATATCATCTTGTTGAAAACACTGATTGCTTACATATTAGACATGTTCACTGCAAATTAATGGTAGCCTTGGGGAAGTGTTTCCTCACCATTTGAGGTCTTCAGGTAGCCCCAGGATGTAGATACAAGGAGGTTATCTCAGCAACAGTGACACAAAGCCCAGCGCTGGCAGATCATTGATGCCACTTGCTCATTATGGCTGAGCTTTAGTATCTGCTTGACAAAGTTTATATGAAATAGGGTAAGACCAGGACAGCTCAAGAGTGCACAGGCCATACACTACTACAGACTGATGAATATTGAAATAATGAAATATTGACAAAACACAAAAAACTAACTGGGGGACAGCAGGGTGTGCAGCAGAGCAGAGTGAGAGCAGGTACCTGTGCCACAGTTTCTGTGGTACTATTGGAAGGACCAATATGGTTCATCCAAAATAACTGTCATGAACCCATGGCATTTGGGGTGAGTGTGAACCAGCTGCCATACTGGTGCTTGAGGGTTTTGCTTGACTTTCCACAGATCAGGCTCTGCCTCTGCTTTCAAGTCTTGTTTTACATGTTGCCTTTATTCTCTGTTTCTGACTTTTTGCATCTTTTCCCTCCCTCTCCCACCTTCAGCACTCTGAAGTGAAAAGAATTGGGGCTGGATGATGGACTTTTTTTTTTACTTTTTTTGTTTTGTTTGTTTGTTTGTTTGAGTTTGGTTTTGCTTGTTTTGTTTTTCCCAGTATTTGTTGTATATTTGTAGTTACTTACTTTGGGGATTCAAACTAAAAGGAAAAATGAGACATCCTCTCCAGGAACATGCAGTGTGTTCAGGGTTAAAGCAGGCCATGAAAAGGGACACTTCCCTTTTTTTGTCAAATTGGCTTTGGTTTCTTAGATCCATCACGCTGGAATGCAGCCCTGAAATGCCAATTTTCTTGTAAAGAGGAAGCAGAGCCAATTGATTTAAACTTCTAGTTGCGTCTGCTGGCAATTTCCACCAGGAGCTAATTACAACTAGCAGCTATTGCCAGCAGATGCTCGACTGAGTGGTTCCACCTCTTAAAGAAGAGAGTTTAAACCTGCATATTTGGGTTTTTTTTCCCCCTTGAGATTATAAGACTGAGCTAAAATTTTTCAAGCAAGTATTTCATATACACCAACAGAAATCTTCAAAAATTAGGTAAGCTGTTCTATCATACAAATACTATGTGTAGCTATTCCCCAAACTGGAAGGTAATTTATTGGGTTATATCCCTGTATCATTTGAAGACTAATAGTGTACATGTTTAAACTCTGATCTGATTAACTCAGCTCGCTTTCTGTGTTGTCAGTTCTGTAAATTACTTCAGAGTAAATGAAATAGTTCAGACCTTCTTGCTAAATTAACGCTGTAGGTTGAAAATGCTTGTAGGTATTTAAAATTTCCACCTCTTGAAACTTGTAGTTCCACTAACAAGAAGTTTGCATCTTTTTAAATAAAGGATGGAGCATGACTTTTTTTTCAATTAGCATCACTAGATGGCGTTGCCTAGTAGTCTAACGAGTTGAGTGTTACTTTAAAAATAGCTGAAATGAATGGTAATCAATAGAGTAATTAAAAAATAGGTAATCTTTTTCTGTTAATGTCTTAGTTTCTGGTTTTGGTTTGTTGTTTGGTTTTTTGTTTGGTTTTTTTTTCATTTTGAATCATGCTTTTAATTGTTCAAGAGAGGGTGACTCATTTAAGTTTTACTTCTGTATGTGTAGCTCTTAGGCAAGCAGCCTGCTCTGGTTTCTGCCATGGTTCTGCTGTCTTCCTTGGCTTGCTAGAAAACTCTTTGAAGTCGCTTGCGGAGGAACTGAGGCTTAGGCAGATCCCAGGCTGCTGTTTCATGTAGGGTTGTCTCTGCATACAACTAGACTCTTAATTATACGCTGAAATATTAGCAGGACTGCTTGAAGGATGCTAGATGAGACACACAACAAAGAGCCATGCCAGTACTACTTTCTGGAAAGCTCCTAGGATGACGTATTTTTCTAACGTATGATATCCATGGTTATTACAGGCAATGTGGAACAAACAAAAGCATTGTATGGGGGTTTTATTGCTTGCTTATTTTGTGTTTTAGACGATGATTTTTCTGGTTGGTTTCTTGTATTTTGCTGGTGGTCAGTGATGCTCCTGGCTGTGGCACTGGCGCGAGCACTGTGCCTGCACCTGAACACTCTTCTGGCCTGCCTTTTCCCAGGCAGGACAAGAGGAAACCTGCACTCTATGTCAGCAGTGTACTTAGCTGTAAGCAGAAAGACATCACATAGGTGGGTTTATTCAGGGAGGATGGTGAGGAGAAATTGTGAACCCCAGCAGCTTTTGTCCAGTGCTTTCAGTTCAACACCATCATCTGCCTCTTCTAGAATGTAAGTGTGGGTTTGGCATAATCTGCTCCCTTTTCTTGGTTCACTCGCACTTTTAATTTAAAAGATCTCCTGCTTAAAATTACTGTTACTTTAAAATCCTTTCCTAACCCATTGCAGATGTCTTTATCAAACTATGAAAAACTGAAGAATTGCTGTTGGCAGGATGTAACTCAGTGTAGCTGTAAGATGGTGTATCTCACTTATTTAGTTTCTTAATGTAAATGATGGTTCTTGCTGATGTCAATTCTGAAATCGTACATTTGGATGTAGAGTGTGCACACCTCTGGTTGCTCTAACACTTGTATTTACTGCACAGTAGTTGTAAAGCTTTTCTAGTAGAGTTTTAGTTGTAGAATAATGTTGCTGATTTACATTAACAGCTTGGACACCTATAAAGCATTATCAGACTTCACAACAGAATGCGAAATAAAAAAAGCTGAATTAAAGAAACTAGCAAAGAGTAAGCATGTACTAGAATGTATTTTGCTGTCAGTAGGTCACCAAAGCTACTCTTTACTTGAGAGCTAACTCTCAAGTAAGCTACTTAACTAGCTGCTAGACCTTATTTGAACAATTTTCTTAACACCACTGCCATGTATTTCTGTAAGTTAATGTTGGTTTTTGTGAAGCTTCACTTTAAAGAAATGGCAAGAACTGTGGGGAGAGCAGGGCTGTTTGAGAACTGCAGCGTGATGCTTAACAGACTCCTCTTGAGTGATCTAAGGATACTATGACAGAAAACCGCTTAATCTTCTTTTACATGTCTGTATGTTTTCAAGTCAGAATGAATGCAAGTAGCTATGAGGTAATCAAATCACTTGTGGGATAATTTTGTACAGGTACAAAAGAGCACTGGGGGGAGAAGTCAACATCCATTTAAACACAGCAGTCAGTAAAGTACTGAAGCATGTACTTATCTCTCATTGAAGTCAGTGGGTTTTAAGCACATGCAGAAACACTTTCCTGAGCTGGGTCTGAGAGGAGAGTCAGTTAATTGGGACCAAACACAGGAGGAAGAGCAGCATGGTGATCTCCAGTCAGAAATAGCTATTGCATTCAATATTTCACAGGCCAAAGCTCTACCTCTATCTGTGCAATCCACCGCTAATATTTTTAACAGATCTCAAAACTTCATCTTCAAAGATGTATGATCCGCCAGTGGCTCCACGTGAGGTTTAGCCCAGGGTCAGGTCGGTGCATGTGGAAAGCGTAGCCTCTGGTGCCTGAGCAGGGTGAGGAGACAGAAGGCAGGGGAAGTGGAACCTGCCTGCTGTCCCCTTGCCTTTGCCAGCTCTCTTGTGGTGGCTTCAGGACTGTGCCATTCTAAGGAATGCTATTTCTGCCACACCTCCACCATGGTATGCTGTGGGCAAGGCTCAAGAGGCAGAACATGAAGCCAGTAGTTGTCAGGAGCTGCTCACAACGTTGCTGTTAGAAAGGCCTCTGTTTCATGAGCATAAAATCCAAGTACACATTTGGTGCCAATTTTTCATCTAATTTTTACATGAGGACTGAATGCTCATCTAATCCTGTTTATTTGGGGGCATTCAGCACATAATACTAAATGTGCTTGATTTTTTTTTTTATTTGCAGGTCACCTTTTAATGGAGCTGTAAAAGTAAGTGTAAACTGCACCTTCTTTTGTCATCAGTAAGTGCTGAAGGGCATAATGCTCAGGGCAGGAGTGTCTCTGGGCTCACATGTGGGAGAAGGGTGGGCAACTCCTAGTGCTACCCAGTAATTAAGAGGGTTGAAAGGTAACATGGGCTCCTGTTCATTTGCACTGTCTGTTTATACAGGCCTCCTCAACACTTCAAATACCACCTTCTTTTTACTCTTGGCATGCTTGTCAGGGAAGCCTGTTGTGATAATCCTATACACTATCAGAAGAACAGTTTTTGCTGCGAAGCATTTACCTTCTAGAGCTGTTGGTCCTTTTGCTTGGTTGAAAAAGAGGACGGGATGCCTTGTCATGATGTAATTAGGAAACAGAGCTCAGGTTGTTGTCCTGCATAGGGAGGTGGCCCTTACCCCTTTCAGAGTGTCTTACAGAGCATCTTGGTCCCTAGTAGAAGTTAAGAACATTTTTGACAAAATGTGGACAACTCCTGTGGTCCCTATCTACTGTGAACATGTGGTCTGGATGCACTCTGTGCATATGCCAGAAATGCAGGTGTAAGGCAGATGCAGCAGTCATAGGTCTCAAAACCCCTTTTCCCCTGCCTGATTTAGAGCTGTTGAACTTGTTAGCAGTGCACAAAAGTGGACGGTTACCGAAATAGGAGGAAGAAGAATCCTGCAGGGGCTTTGGGCTGGAACCTGGGTAGGTGTTAGAATAGTCACATGTGAAGTGTCCTCTTCTGTTTCGAGAGCAGTTTATAACCCTTAGCAACTGCTGCTACAGATCCTCCTCGTTCACTCCCTTCCTTGGCAGCTCCTGTTTGAATAGGCGATATCTGCATATCCATAGTGACAGGAAAGGGGCCTTAGGGTACTTCACCACAGAAGATCGGTCCCTTTCAGGCACCGGGCAGCAATGGGAAGTGTCTGGGTGGCAGCCCAGACCTCAGTGCTTAGTCTGCTTGTCCGTGGCTGAGACATCTCTCCCGGGTGCTGAGCAGTACTATTCCTCTAGCAGTAGTGTGATCGCTGAAATCGAGATTAAGTTCTCATTTTCAAAATAAACTTTGCGTGCTTATTTTGTCACAACTTACAAACCAAACAATACAACAACAACAAAAAAACCCCACCAAACAAAACATTAAAAAAACACAAGCAAACGAACAAAAAAGACCAAACTAAAAACCAACTGTTTAAGTATGGAATTTACAGGAGGGTGGGGAAAATGCCAAATGGAAGCAAATGTTGTTTTTTGTGGTTGTAGAAGTAGGTTTGAGGATCATTGTAACAGGTGTCTGCCATCACTGCAGTTTTCCTCTTTGCAGATCTGAGCTGCCCAGTGTAATGTCAGCATTGTAGGAGATCATCTAAAGAGGATCTGATGTCTTATCTCAGTGCCAGGCATGTGAATTTCTCTGTTTTATTTGAATCAGTTGCAACAAGAAAAAAAAAAAATTCAGCTTGCCCTCGGTGCCTGAAACACACCTTTATGAGATGGCAGGTGATTTTCTGCCCACTTCAGTTGTTTAAGAGCAGAGCAGTTAGGATGACATTAGTTGAGTCTGTTAAGTGCTGAAAGCTGGGGGCTCAGAAAGGCCCCAGCTCCTGTGCAGGCAGGGCTGTGGTGAGGGGAGTAGACCAGGCTTGCAGGCAGCTGCCTGAGGGTCTGTCTTGACTTGCTGTCTCCTCTGGGTCTGTTGTCTATGTGAACTGGGGTATGTGGCTGGCAGCATTAGGAAACAGGAGTGGCGCTGAAGCTCTGGCGACAGCGACAAGCTCCCCTTCCCATGCTGGGACAGGTGAGCTGCCAAAAGGCAGAGGGATGGACAACGTAAGGGAAAACCAGCTGACCTTACTTGTTCTCAGAGGCTGCCTGCTCAATACAGAAACGTCACTGGATCCTGTGAGGAGTTGTGTGAATACACCAGAGACCAATGCAACTGAGGAAAGATGGATGGTGCCTGTGAGAGAAACCCCTCTCCACGTCCTGTATTTGTGCAGAGAAGACATCAGGAGCAGCCTGGGGAGGGAAAACTGGCAGAGTGTTTCTCAGGGGACTCTCCTTGTATCTTCTAGTCCTCCAGGAAAATGGTGATAATGAAGTAAAAATAAAAGTGCTTCTTTTTTTTTGTATAAAAACAAAACAGTACAAAAACCAGAGAAGTTTTAACAGGAGTGTGCTGGGAGGAAACACTCATGATTCATGTGAGGACAGAGTGGTTGTTGTGGGATAGTTCTTGTGTAGGAGTGCATAATTGAGGCTTGCATGAGAGGCTCTCCTCTGCCTGCCCCCAGCTCAGAGACACTGGGACACAGCTTTATTTTTTTCAGGCACTGTGTGAATCAACTCAGGAGCAGGAGGCTGAAGCAGCAAGACAGCTGTTAGCCTCTCCTTGGGGACTGGGAAGTATCAGCGTGCCACCAGACCTGCTTATATTACATGTACTGAACACACACAGTTCCTTTCTTCTGTCTGTTTTTCATCAAAGGGTTAGAGCACAGGCTGAAAGAACAGAGACTTTGAAGGGCAAGGCCCTCTGCCTAATTATGCATTAGGCACCTTACAGTAAACAAATGAGCTGGAACTGAGTCCTAAATGATCTCGGTCCTGCTGTACAAACTCACAGAGGAGTAGTGACATTCAGTTCCTGCTTTCTCTTGATGTTCAAAGGTGCTCCACTCCCAAGCATCTTCACTGCCTGGAAACCTGCTTTCTGGCCCAGGAGGCACTCTCTCACCCTGTTGGGTGTGAGACCAGGAGGGGGAGGATTGCTGTTTCCAGGGAAAGTATATCTCCTTGTCAATAAAGAGTTTACCTGGGAGAGCCAGGAACAAGCTTGGGTGCCTGCCATTCCGTTCCAAGGCTGTGATTTGGTAAACACAGGGCAGTAGGAGGGAGGCCACCCAGCAAGAGTGTGGAGAAGCACACCTTAAAGACAAGTTTGTCCAGCTGTGTCCCCTGGGGATACCTTGGGTTGGCTGGGGCCCAAGTGCTTCTTTTCACTTGCTACAAGAGCAGCAGTTTACTGTAGAAGGGAAGAACAGATTTGCAGCCTTCCCCTTGTTTGGCAAGAAGGAGTCAGCTTGGAGATATGCTTCCTCAGCAGCAGGTTTGACAGCTATTCCAAGGGCCAATCAGGACCAAATAAGCATGCTTTTGCTTCCAGCTTTCTTTCTATGGTGAAAGGCAGCCCACATCTCCAACAGTCTCAACTTCCACATGTTCTTTCTGGCAGCTTCTACTTCGGTACCTTTTTGCCTTCAACGTGTCTTTGACCCTGCTGTTGGGTGGTGGCAAGGGCAGGCCGGGATGTGCAGTGTGGCTCTGCGCTGCCATCAGCTGTGATCGCCACCTACCACCGAGAATGTCCCTGCTTCAACCCCTTCAACCTAGTCTCCAAACACTGTGCTTTTCTGCATCATCCCACGGTTTCTGGATTCTCTCTCATAAACCCTGGCTTTTGGCTGGAGGTTTCTGGATTTTTTTTTTTCTGTTACAGATTTTCAGATTGTCCAGAGATTCTGTTGGCATTCTTGTCTGGCTTCCAGATCAGGCATGAAAATGACATGCAATCTCCACGCTCTTTGCTGCTGGACAGTAAGGTTGTTGCCTGCCTGAACCTCTTTACTTCCCTCCAAAAGACCCTAGGGATGCAGGGAAAGGAATGAGCAAGGACCCCTGTGTAAGCAGAACAAGAGATAGAAGTGTCTACCCAGCTAATAACAGCAATAATTACTGTGGGAGAAGGACCTTCCATGTTTGTTTTCATTAGGAAGATAAGGAGGAATTTACAGAGAGAAAGGAAAGCACAGTTCAAGCATATTGAATATGTATTTTGGTTTTAAAGCACGTAAATGTTTATATTCTAATAGATATTTCAAATTTACTAAAGTATACCTTCAACAAGGGAAAGTTGTTGAAGTTGTTGAAAGTTGCAAGCTAAGGGGTTTGTGATTGCTTTGTTGACAGAGGATGACTTTGCTGAGGCTATCACAGTATTGATTTGAAGAGGATGGATTTGCTAACAGGGTGGGGGATCCTGCCTGGTCTCTGACAGGGGGGACTGGGAGGAAAGGAAATGATGGAAGTTAAGAAACTAGTGCCAGCTTGTGGCATTGGGTGAGCAATCTCAAAGAGGCATATTGATCTTGTAGCTTTAAAGTTATATAAATACATGAGAGTGAAAAGGAAGATTTCATTCAGTAGACAGGATAGTGGCAGCCAAGAGAATTAGTTTACATTTTTATTAGGCATTCTCATTAAGGGAATGGGAGAGCAGGATTTATACTCCTCCCGTATCAAAAGGCTTATGTTGGATGTTTCAGTACTGGGATGCTTAAGCATCTCAAACTAATGAAAAGACCATTTCAGGGCTCTTGAACTGGTTTATAGCTTATGATAGAAGAAAAGATGTGCTTATTTCAGGAAAGATTGTTTAACTGGTTAAGAAATGTGAGCACTGCTAGATCAATATGCTAGCGGTTATAACTGGAACTGCATCTGTGGGTTTACTAAGATACCCAAAGAATAAAATTGTGGGGTTTGCCTTTGATGAAAAGAACAGTGAATTAACCTGAAGATATTTACGTCTTATGTTAAGAGACTATTTTATTCTAAGAAATTTTTTATCTTGGAGATATTTTGATTGTTCTGCAAAACAAATATTAAATCTCAATAAATTATAAATTGTTTTTTATCTAAAGCATTGGAGGTCTGTTTAATTTTCAGTTTTATTGCCTCTTTTTGCATTGTTTATTAATTCATTAGCTATAATAATTCATTAGCTGTACTAATTCATTAGCTCTACATTATTAATATTGTTAATTGTTAAGTGTTAATTATTAATGCTAATATGTTAGCTATACATTATTGTTTATGCTTTCATTATATTTACATATAAAAGCAGAAGTTGCTGTCTTTTTATGAATTTTGAATTAAGTAAATTATTTCTTAGTGTATAAAATATAATAGTGTGTTGGTAGGAGTCATCTCCATTAACTTGAGTGACATTAGTCAGGCCTGAGACGAGACTAATTGAGAAGAGAGTTCAGTTAAAGGGACTGAGTGCACATGTTAGTTTTAATAGTGCTCTGCATAGCTAATGCCAGAAAAACCTTTCTTGTATCAACTAAATATACTAACTAGTATATACCCTGCATATGTCCTGTTAAAAGATACAGATTAAAATAGCTTTGCTGACATCTTTTTGACCTCCATTAAATTTGGGGGAGCATCTATCCAGAAAGCGTTTAAATAACAAAGCGTCATGAGTTTTGGGTCTTCATTGCCTCCCTCTCTCCTGCCCTGCTTCATGTTTCTGGGATTTGCAACCAAAAGCCATTAGCAGCTCAAGAGCTAAACCTGCTCATCAGACTGATAAAGGCACTGATTACTTGTGAGAAATCAACTCTGGTTTTCTGAGAGCTAATCAAAGTCTCTGGTAAATCTTCAGGAAAAGGGAGAACAGAAAATCCTCCTGTAATGTGTTGTGTATGGGATCTTTCTAAAATTCTTCCAGCCAATATAAACCCCCTCTCTTTAAAAATGTAAGGTAATGCAGTTTATTACACCAATCTTATTTGTCATTTTAAGGCTTCTCATAGTTGACCTCTTGCTTCTGACATTTGTAACATTTCCCAGGTAATGAAACTGAACCACTGTCTGCCTCTGTACAACTAAGGAGGTGGTCCTCTCCTCTCTGCTCCTCTCCACTCCTCTCCACGCATTCCCACAGACCCACTGCTGCTGGTTTGAAGGAATACTAGGGATATACTTAATGGAAGAGAAGGAATTCCTCTGAGCCAGATGGAGGGAGAGAGGGAGAGCAAATGGTTGCACATTCTTGAGAACCATGGTTGGTTTCTGCTGGCTGAGATTTTAGCAGACGACACACACTTGCCTTGCATTTTAAAGGGAGGTTGAGAAGGCTGTGAATGGAGTGGGAAGGTGTAGAAGAGCTTGAAAATTTGAACTATGAGGAGGCTGGAAACACAGAGTCTGCAGAAGTAGTACATTAGTTTTGTGGACCTAACTTGTCAAAATTAACCAAACAGCAAGTAGATAAAGGTGAGGGGAAGCCAGTGTTGAAAGATGGGATTTATTTTTCTTTAGGGTGCTTTCTGATGCCAAATAGACAGCAATGTTTAGTTTATTTGTGCTTGGCATATTGAATGTGCCATGTTGTTTTGCATGCAGACTTATCAGTACCTTCTTCACATTGTGCCTTGACTCCATGATACACCACTTGGAGCTGGGCCTGGAGACCATTCAGAAACTAAAATCCAGCCTGTGCCTGTTTGTTAGGCAGCACTGTGTTGGGAGTGCTAACAGAATTGCAAGGATGGATTCAAGCAACCTCCAGAGCATTAAAGATTTGCAAGGCCCAGGTATTTGAGAGCTCAACTCTGTTCTGTACCTACTATGCGGGGAGAATGTGCAGGTTCAAAGATGCATCACAATGACACCTGCTCCCCAGAGCTTAGTGAGTTCCCCCTTCTCTGTGCCCCACAGAGTTCTCCCCCCATCACACTGCAGGTCTGGTCAGAATTTGTAACTGCAGTATAATTGAGTTGAGTGAATTAGTTTATGACTGTGTAGGCAGTTGATGTTTGTTAGTAATGTAATTCTTTTTTTGTAGGAAGACCTGGAATATCCACTTATTTGATCTGAGAAGCACAGAAATGCCAATCTGCAGAGTATATATAAAGCTTTAAAAATGGAAAGAGGAAAGCTAAGGAGCATCATCAAGAATATATCATCATTATGAGCTTCATTTCATATTGCTAATTACTGTCTTTATACCTTCAGTGGTTTAGTGCCTCCACTGCTGCTTTGTGCATGGCTCTGATGAGTTAGTGGTTAATGAGGTCATGCTGGGTGCTGGAGGTCTCTCCAGGGCATATTTTTAAATGGAGGTTCCTGAAGTGTTTGTGAGGCATGTGGAAGTGTTATAGATTGACCATTTCAGAGCATGTCAGGAGATCTATCTTTTCACAAAGCTATGCTCGTATATTGAAGTAATAATGACTGAAAATTGCTAACATTTAAAAAAAATAAACATTCATAAGTATTTAAGGCATTTAGGATAGCCAAGTGCTCTGAAAGAACCCACTGTAAATCTTTTTTCTCTTTAATACACAAAAACTTAAATGGACTCCTTAGAGCTGACAAGAGTGACTCTTAAGGAAAGCATATGCAAATAGTCAGAAATTACTGATATCTTCACTTCAACATTGACTCTCAACAGGAGAATAGTAGCAGATTCTGCAGTGCTTCCCTTCCTAGAATATGTTTTAAACTGTTTATTGCTTTTAGTTTGATTGGAGAAAAACCCCACTGTTGCTGCCTTAGCATGACATTTTTGGCTACCATATGGCAGGACCCACACAGGCCTCAGTTACCATTCTCATGTAGTTCAGGAGCAGCACTGTCTGTCAGGTACTGCAGTTGCACTTCTGTCAAGAGGGGCAACTCTTCCACCCTGTTGCCTCGAATTATTTTGAATGAACGAAACCTCTTGGTTCCTTTCTTCTGAAGGCACAAGGGATAGGTTGTGATAGATACCATCAGAAAGAGTTCTGCTGCTTGGGAGCTGTGGTCATACCAGTGGTGCAGGGATCTTGTCCTGCCAAAATGAGAGCTCCATGTAGCCATAATCCTCCTGGATGGATGTCCACAAGTGAACACAGCCACTAATTCTACATTTGCCACTTTTCTTTTTAGCAACAGAGGTTCTGTAGTTATACTTGTGTTTGCTTGCAACAGCAGCTCAAATTAAGATTTTGATTTAAGTGCCACTTGCTTTGGGGCATAGCTGCTTTGTAGTGGCAGTTCCTATAAACTTGATGTTTCCTGAATGCTTTTGTGAGAATAATCTGCTGAGAACAATATTTTATGTACTTAGGATAGTATTTTGGAAGGGGGGAAGGATGCTCTTTGTATCAGATGATCTTCAGCTACCAAAAAGTACAGTGAGTACAGTGTATGTGAGGTTTATTACCCAGAAATGCATCTAAATACATTTAATACTGAGTTCTGAAAGAGTTTATTTATTTATTTATTTTTATACTGTGTGATCTGCAGCACCCACAGGATAGAATTTGTACAAAATAAAAGCAAACGTACTGCCTTCAGTTTTACTCACAACAATCTTTCCAGAGCAAGTGGCATCCAGCAGCCTGGGTGTTTTGCCCAAGGGGAAAGTTCTTGCTTTGTTTCTTTTGACCAAAGAGGTTTAACTAAAGCAACTTTTACGTTAAAGAGGACATTGCTTCTACACAGCTAGCAAAAAGCTTTATATCACCAATTCCTCTTGGCCCTGGGCATAGGACACATTTCCTAGGTAGTTCAGAGTCATCTTTCTTTCCATTGCGCAGTCAGAGCATGATCAGTTATTTGCTTTGCCATCAGCTGCACCTACAGAGATGTTATGAGCTGCCTTCTGTGGTGGTTAGACCCCTCCCAACTTTGCCAGATGGAGCATTCATTTAATACTAAATCCATACGGTTACTTGGTATGGATCCCACTGAAATAGGTTAGGGAGAACTGACAGTCTCTTCTGTCAGTAGCCCCACAGGAACAGAAATACTCGACTGACTACCTCTCACTCTTCATCTTTTTCACTACATCCCCCAAAAGAAGGCAATTGAAAGTCATTTCCATTCATGTAAATTGTAGACTTGAATGCCAAATGCTCTGCAGAATATCTCTGCATTGCTACTAGTGGCTATTCAGAGTAAAATTTTGTGGACAGAACAGTTTATCTGAGCAAATGTCTGACTTGGTCCACTTATCTTTCCTGTGCCATTTGAGTTTTAAGTTGTCCTCAACAAGCACAGCATTTGAGTGGCCCTGTTGGGTCACAGAAATAATTTACAACTGTTGTTTGTATTAATTTTTGTAGTTCTAAAGTTATTTTAAAGAAACAGCCCAAAGCACATTTTCCAGAATTAATAAATTTTTACATTAATCTGGTAGTGCCTGTACTTCTGCTCAGATCTCCAGCAGAGTGCATTTTGTTTGTTAGTTTCATGGTGAACTGTTAACATTTTAGGTTGTTTTATTAGGAGAGAACAAAGAAGTCCTGGTTTGTTGAAAATTTGTTACATAAAAAAGAAGGATGAAAAGGTTCCAAAAGAGCTGATGTTAAGCATTGCAAACTGGATGAAGTTGTGCAGATTGGAAGGATTTACAAGACATCTGGTAATTAAGCTTCCAGCTCCTATGGAGTTCTGCCTTGTGAAAGCTGCTGCTGCTTGCACTGGAGAGGGAGCAGGAGAGAGATGAAGCTTAATGATGAGAAGCTAGGTCTTTGTGTTCACAAATTAACAGTGGAATATTGAAGACTCTCTAGGTACCTCTTCGGAAAACTACCTCCTGCAAAAAAATGCCTGGCATCTCTCCCTTTGCAAGATTGTCCTCTGCTGGCATTTGCTTGGTGCAGTGGAGGAGGGGCGACAAGCCTTCAAAGAGCTGTTTATGACTTTCCCTGCTTAAGCCAATCTGCCAGTCTACCCCACACCATCTTGCTGCACTCCCCAGGGACTGCAGGGCAGCTAGGCATTGCTGGAGTACTTCCCTCCGCCCAGCCCAAAAGGCTGGTGATGCTTGGGGCCGATGCTAGAGTGGGGCACCTGATGAGTAACCTTCTCCAGGGAAGTACAGCAGCAAGGGACCCAAAGCCAGGCCACACAGTTTCATCCTCTTGTTAGTATTACTATTCTTGTTGTTATTATATTAGTACTATTTATATTTTCCAGCACTACTTTTAACATTTCATTAAAGATTTAAACAAGAAAGAGAGCTTTCCAGATGGATTTTGTTTAAAGTTGTCTCTCAGGGCCACCTACTCACACCCTGGCTACAGGATGAAAGTGTGTCTGTTTGCTTTCTGAAGTGCAGGTCTATGAAACTTGAAGCACTGACTGCACTTAGGTTACTTATCAGAGACTTGGGAGACTTTGCCTCAGTACCCTGTTCTGTCCCTTACCTGTACAGTCACTTTTAGCAAGTCATTGCCCTGTTGTGTTTATTGTTTTGTCTGTAAAACAGAATACTGATCGTGTCTTAGACATCAGCAGTAAAAATAGTTAAGATAAAAATGATATATTTACTACTATTTTGTTGTTGTTGTTACAAATATTTAATTATATAAACATCAGTAATCAATTTCAGGAGGCTAAATACTAGTAAAAATGTTTATCCTTTCAACTCTGAATCTCTTAAGTACAGTGAGCAGGCAGCATGTCTTAAGCTAATTTTTATAGCAGCACTGTACTTTAAAATTAGGCATGTGCAGGGGTAAAAAAAGAGCTTTATTGAGATGAGTTATATCAAAGAAAATTATTTTTAATAGATTGCCAAATATAAGCAAATGTGTGCTTAATGGCGCTCACTAAATTATAACTGACTGAGAATATGAGGAAGTAGAGTTATGCTTTAATATATAATATTAAGATATTTTGGAAGAGATTATACTTATTTTATATATAACCCAATGAATTTTGTAACAGTAGTTATTAAGTGTATTATTTCCACTGATAAATCATACTTATAGTCTCAAATAAAATCCATATACAGTTTGAGCCTTTTCTTCTTGAGATTACAGCCGTTCTGTGGCTGTGTTGTAGTGGTGTGTAATTCCGGAGTGCAGTGCAACGAGTGCTGCCATCTGATCTATTGGGAAGGAAAAGACTGGTGCTGCCCATGGGCTTCTGCTTTGCCCAAGGTCTGAGTAGCTGTATCCAAATGCAGGCAGTAAACTAACACTTTTCTAACAGCTGCCTTGAATCTGTGGCTGTGGGAGAACCCTAAATTTCTTTTTAGTCCTAGTTCTGAACGGACAGATATGTAAAAAGCTGGAATGAAGTTGCAGTGTATTTTAGTCCACTGGTACCAAACTCTTCAGCAAAGTTCTGTGCAGGTCCCAAATTTGTTAGCTTGTCCTGAGCAGCAGCAGCTGTCTCAGTTTGGTACAAAGCCCTCCTCCTAAGCCTAACCCAAACAGCTTCTTCTCCATACACTACAGCTGCCTCCAAAGGGAACATTATTTTGGAAGAGTTATTCATTAAATTAATGTTGTTAGAGGGAGAAATGGCAGGGCTGGGGCCGACTTTTCAATAAACAGATTTTACTGATTGAGACTTGTTTCACTTAGATGTTTACTGACTTTTTTTTCCCATGGAATGATTATTATTTTCACATTTTTCTTTGTGTAGTAGACTTTTGTGTAAAATTAACTCATATCAGACATTTATTTCAGTGTGTTTGTATGCATGATGTTTTCTCCATTCCTTTGAACTGGAACTAAAGCTGGTACTCACAGGGCGTTTTAATGCTTTTAATGCACAAGTTGCATTTCTATCTCCTCTGTACTGTTCCTTCATCTGTCTTCAATTCTGCATTATACAAAGCAGATGCTCATCCTCAACTGCTTTTGTTTTGAAACTCTCAAGATACTCATATTAACTATTGAAATGTACATTGTTGGGCTAATGTTTTAGCATCTAAATCAGGTCTGCCTTTACGGTCAGTAAAGTACACTGCTTACAATGCTGGGCACTGTAAAGTTTTAACGGGCTGCCCCGGAGGTTGTGGAGTCTCTCCTTCTCTGGAGACATTCAAGACCTGCCTGGATGCGTTCCTGGGTGACTTAGTCTAGGTGATCCTGCTCTGTCAAGGGGATTGGACTAAATGATCTTCTGGGTCCCTTCCACCCCTAACATTCTGTGATTCTGTAATAGTCAGCAGTGACAAACTAATGCTTTGCACTGAATTTGAAACTTGTCATTATTTCCCTTTAAGCAGAGTTTAAACCCATAGCCAGAGTTCTAATAATTATTTCAGATGATTAATCTTCTGAATAAAAAAGTGGAAATCTCATTTAATCAATACTCAGTGTATGAAATTCTGTTCACCAGTGTGGGAACAGGACTAAAGATGGGCCTTCTGAACACTGGACCGCTGTCTTCAATGGGATTCTTGTTTTTTTGTCTAACAGCTTCACGCGTCTTCAAAACAGCTGACTTCTTTCAAGTCAGATGCCATGGCCAGTGACAAAAGCCACTTAGTAACCCCAGCTGTGTTCAGAAAGGAGACAGACTTGAGAAGTCTTTGGTCTTCCTAAATTTCTAGCATAGACTTTATTAAAAATGGAATTGTATTATTACTTTTAAATACTTCCTCCCTC
>JANHGL010015194.1:548-18479 GCA_024611195.1 Ceyx melanurus | reverse complement strand
AAAATAATAAAACATATGAATAATAAAACATAGAAGAAAAATAAAATAAAATAATAATAATAACAACAAGAACAACAACAGCCTAGCAACTGCAAACATGCATTTTTGATGTTAATAAACTACAACCACAGCAACTGTAACACATTAGTTCCTTAAAAGTCAATGAAAGAAACAAGTTGTAAGAAACACTAACCTGGTAATGTCAGGCTGAAAATGGCACAATGTTGAGGATTCGGTAATGGGTAATGCTATTATTTCTACTTTAAAATACATTTTAATGCCTACATGATTTAAGCCAATAAAATCTGTATTTCATCTATGAAATCTACTGTTCAAAAAAGAATTTATTCTTCAAATATTTTGTACATAGTGTGAAGTACTTACACTTAATAACCAGAATGTTGTCTAATAATTTTATAGAACCTGTACACAGTTACAAACAATTTGTTGTGCCATATTTATTTTGTTTTTTATTCTGTCCACCTGTGAAATGTTCCAATTTTGTTTATTAAAGACAAACTAAAATATCAGTTAGCAATGCTGAGAAGTTTTTTTTTTCTCAGCTGTTTTGGAAAGGAGCAATTATCAAACACAGCGCAGTTCAGTTTTACATGATAAAAATATTCTACAAAGCTAATCAGTAATTCCCCTCTTTGAGGGAATCTTCACATTCACAGAAACTTCAAGACTGACTTCAAGGTAAACAAAAAACAAAACAATGTCTTCAAAGAGACCAGCAGCATTTAGTCAGACATTATCTGTAAAGCAGTGAACAAGATAGCATGCTACATTAATATAAAAATGTTTTGGTTAGTTTATCATGGAAGGTATTTGTGATATTAATCTACACCTTTTTTTTTTTTTTTTTTAAATCTAAAGCATCATTATTATCCTGACAGATAAAACAAAACAAAATAAAATGAACCTTAATGAGATACAAAGAAATTGGATGTTAAATCCTTAGCTGTTGCAAACTGATTTAGTCTAATAAAATGGGCAAAGCTACACCAGTTCACTGAAGTAAAAATGTAGACTAAAAATATGCTTTAAAAATGGTAGATTGCACTGTGTAAACCTGATATTCGGAATTCTACAATTACAAAGTATTGAGATGTAGAAGAATTTAGAAAGATTAAAAAGCCCAAACCAAACATAGTTCTGGATCACACATGAGTATACCATAGGAAAAAGGTCGCTGACACTAATTTTAATAGAAAAAATATTTTAGAAAGCTTGAATCTCATACTTAGAGGTAGGTCTGCTGAAGATTTCTTTGCTTCTGCCAGTATGAAATTTGGGCCCATGGAAAATAGTATCAAGTTACAAAGAGTTTAATGATTAAAAAAGCTTGATTTTATGAGATGTAACTCTCTTTTTTGTGACCTTTTATTGCAAAATAACATCAGGATTCAAAAGATGTGTTCATATTAGAAATAAACAGTACTTTGTGAAAATAAAAACATAAACAGTAAAAATACTTAAAAAAAAAAAGCTTCTGTAAGAGACATTTTTTTTCCATAAATGAAATGAGAATTAGGTTTCCATACTTTCTTGCTCCTAAGAAAATCCAGCCAGTGCTTATTTAAATAGCTATAATTGACCATTCTCTGGAAATATTAAGTCACAGCTATACCACACTATTTCTGTTTCTGTGCAAAAGGTTCAGGCCTTTTATACCAGAAATGGAATACAACACTACCTTCGGGGATTTTAATAAATGTAGGGAACACTGCTAGCAAAAGAGTTGCTGTCCAAATAGACTGACATACACAGGCCAATGTAGCCTCTAATGACAGAGTAAGATAATGACAGGCCCCACTCAAAATCAGCAGGAAGAGGAAGATCAATCTTGGCAGAGTGAAGGAAAAATGCTGGCTTTCTTCATGTTAGCTCATCTCATACATATCTATCTTCAGCTGCTGCCCAGTACTGTGGTGCTCTGCATTAACTACACAGTGGATCAATAACAATTACACCTTCTCAAAAACATGACACATAGCAGGATTGGGTTGACATTTCACTTAGGCCAACATTGATCTCAGAGCATCTGATTCCAGTCCTAAATTCAAGTCAGGCCTGGGTCTAGCTGGAATAAACACACAGTTAAAAACAAAAAAGGAAACCAGCTGCTTGTGCCTTGGCTCAGAAGTAAACAGCACATCCATCTGTGCATCCTCCATCTCCAATCCACTATTCTTCCTGTTGCTACTAGTGATTCTAAAGTTGATCAAAGACTATTTTTTATATGAATTACTCACCGTGACATCAATGTTGATAATATCTCCATCCTGAAGAGGTCGACTGAAACATAAACAGAAAAAAAAAAACTGGTGATAGACAGTTCTCAACAAAGGGAATATAAGAATAAACACCTAATGACACATACATAAAAAAACAGGGGGTAGATATTTTGTGATGGAGGAAGACAGAGGCAAACAGAACAACCGTTTTTAATGTTCAGCTCTCACTACTTAGAGAACAAGCGTAGCTGAATATAAAATAATGAGAAACAACTACCAGAAAAACATATCAGCACCTGGAAAATCTACCATTATATTTATTCTTTGTCTCTCTCTAGGGTTCGTATTTTACTTTGTGAGTAGCTGAATGTATTGCAAATAAAAAAACCCAAACAAACCCACATAAATTCAAATATATTTATTCCTTACCCTATACTTATTTTGATGGAGGAAAAAAAAATCAGATTCTACTGTTTTTTTCCACACATGAAACTCTAAAGACATTATGATTTTTTTTTTTAACTGTCTGCACAAATAGTAATTTTTTTTTTTCTATTTCACATGCATTTCTGTAACATCTATCAGCACTGTGTGGCAACATGATAGGCATCTGAAATACTTATGCATATGACATTTAGTTAAGCTGAAGTATGTTCAATATTAAACACAATTTATTAATTTCAGTTTAACATTTTCATTCCTAGTTGTAAAATGTATATTACTGGGGAAATACCTGTCAGGAATACCATGACATACCACGTTGTTTACAGAAGTACAAACAGATTTTGGAAAACCTCCATAGCCCAGAGGTGACGGATAGGCATTCTGTCTGATTATTTCATGATGAACAATGGAATCTATTTCTTCAGTTGTCATGCCAACCTAAAATATCAAACATAACATCCTGTTACAAAAGCAAAGAGAGTTTCTTATATTTACCGAATGTGATTGCAGCCAAGTGTTTCAATGAAATCTTGGTTGTTCCAAATATGCTGCTTTGATACAGAACACTGTCTGATATACTTTATTGATATATTGGACTTTTAAAGAGAAGGTGCTTTTAAATAAAGCATGTAGAAAAGAGCTCTTGAAGGTTCCTAGAAAACCTACTTCCTTTCTGGTTTTTTTTCCACATTTGCTTTCTCAATGACACCATTTTTCTATGGCATCTTGTTTCAGTAGCTACTGCAGAAATGTTGAAGAATAGGCTGGTTTTTAGATAATCTAAGAACTCTAATGCTTTTGGCTGTTTAAAACACAACATTACTTTTGCTTTTTATTTGTAAAAGAAAGGACTTAATTCTTGTAACCGTTCAGTACATTTATGATAATGTACTTGCAAATTTAATGAGATTATTTTCCAATAATTCTTTAATTTTATAAAATATTTAAATATTTGGCTTCATATCTTGAGGATATTTTACTTAAAGTTGCCATAGCCTGGATGATCACAGTGAATCTACAAAAGCTTACCCATTATTTTTAGAACTTTTCATTTTAATGCTTGATGTTTTTTAGATTAATGTTTTTCTCACAATTTTATGGATTAAAAATTAATTCATAAATAATTCAGACATTTTCTGAGTATTCATGGAGTGGAAATCTCATATGCTTAAAATAACATTCTTCTCACTTTTATTTTTGCATTGGCTCTGCCTCTGGAATGGTTAGAGCTGAAATTTGAAATTTGGTAGGGAAAACTCCATCATTGAGAAGAAGTGCCTTTGAAGGTTCCTCTGCAAATTGATTTTGATTTCAATGAGTTTTGAGACTTTGAAAAATCATAGTTAGTGCACATACACTCCGGTGGCTGTGGTTTTGAAGGGGTTTCCAGTAACGCGTGGCGCACAGGTAGGCTGTGGTGCAGGAGACACACTCACTCAGGCACTGAAATCGGCAGCGAACACACACAGTGAATACAGCCGAGTGCATTTGTGCACTGTGCCGAGGATAAAACCAGGTCTATTTGCTCAGCTTGCAACTTGTTCAGCATGAAACTGTGGTTGGGCAGATGAGGAGCAATGAACCCACTCAAGACCAGAATTTGGGGTTACTGTCCAAGGCCCTGCTTTGCAGTAGCTGTTGCTGCCTTGGCACTGTCTGTATTGGATACTGCAGCTGTCACTTCTGGATAAATACAGGTTTGTTGCTCCTGCCTTCACTTACCCATCTATCATCTTCAACCCATAGACAAACTGAACCACTATGTACCACACCGGGTGCTGTCTGCTGCTGTTCTGCTCAAGGAATCTGATATGGCTTTTGGACACTCAGCAGACCGATCTGTGCTCTCTGCACAGTGGGCTTACACAATGTGAAAAGTTCTGATTTTAAGTGTCTGCCTTATTTTTAAAGAAGCTTTTGCTAACTGGGCGAGACTGGGGAGGCACCTACTTTTCACCTCATTCATCCCTTATTTGGAACAGGGCAATCTGATGGTCTCTACAAAAATACTTTCACGTCATAAAATTTGCTGGTTTATTGCAAATCTTTAACTCAAGCTCAGGAAATGTCATCATCTATAGATGACATTGTATTTTTAAGTCCCAAAGGCAGTAAATGCTAATATCAAAACCATGCTCAGCCCAAACTTTGTCTCTCTATATCTGTGAGACACCTTTGTTATACTGAGGGATGGTACTGCTCTTAGCTCAAATGCAAGAAAGAGACGGTTTGGAGGGCTATGTGCAAGGAGGGTTCAGAAAGACAACAGGAACAGGTGGAGGGACAGGGCTCTTCAGAAAAAAAAGAAAAAAAAAAATAGAAGAGGAATGCAGAGTTTACCTCATGAGAATAGCCTAAAAGAGCTCAGTTTGTTTAGTCTGGTGCAGTGAAAGCTGTAATAGCTCTATTACTGTGTGAAGGGACAGGTTCAAGGAAATAGAGGAAGCTGTTTAATTTAGAGTGGTGCTGGCAGAAGAACAAATGGGTATCAACTGGCCATACACAGCATCAGGCTGGAAAGCAGATGATCAGTGCTGATGAGGGAAGGTTTTGAAGCATCCTTCCAATCAGGAAAGTCTTGGCCAAACACTTGCTGGTGTAAAACATAGTTCACCACCTGTCTGTGGGTTACCTGGACAGTGGTCTCAGCACTGCAACTCCAAATGCCACCTCCCTCCCAGTCCACAGGTCCTGGTCACATAATTCTTACTTTATAGACCTTATTTATGCAGTGTTCATGGTGTGTATGTAGTATTTTGCTATTATGTATGATTTGGCACATACTATTAACTGCATCAAGAGCTACATCGTGCTGTATACATATGTATTTTACACATGATAACAACCAAGGAGTCTTAGTGAAAAAACTGCTCTCATTCAAAACCCACATTGCACCCTGATCCTTCAGAAATATGCATATGCTCTTAAATTTACACGAGTAAGTTTTACTGTTCTGGGAAATAATTGCACATAAAGTTAAACATGCACAAGCCTATGTAAGATTAAAGCTTTGGTCAGTTTTGCTATTGGCTGCCCCAGCTGCACTCTGGGAAAGTGTGATAGGAGAAAGAAAAATGAACGGAAACTGATAATTTTTTTCCCCTTTTAAGTCAATGGCATTGACCTATAGTTCCCATCTATCCGTATCTCATAGCTACTCAACCCATTTTACCCTATCCAGTATGTTATTACATGAAATACCAAGGCAAGGTTAAAAAATCACTCCATCTGCAAAACCTAGTAGCAGGGTCCTCCCAGCACATTTTAACTTGGGAGGTATCCCAAAAAGCATACTGTAGAAACATTTCTGGAAACCATAAGGCTTTATTCAATGCACTCTGGAAAATTGTGTGGAATTTGGCAGCTGTTTTTTCCAATGGCTGCTCTACAAGTTGTGACAGCCTGTGGGACAGTGAGGGGCTGAGGGATGGACAGGAATGGAGGAGGGAGCCCAGTCCTTTGGACTTGCACACATGCAGAGCCAGAAAGCATGATGTATAAGGAAGATTGGCCATGAAATGAAAGAAAAAAATGCAGTGTGGGTCTTATGAGAAACTCACATGATTTGGCACAAAACAAATGCAGCTAACAGACAGAGAGATACTACATCTGAGCCAGCAACTCACTCTTAAGTACTACATAGATCCAAAACACAGAAATGATTAAACATGCATATCATGGACTGAATCAAAAATCAATAAGCACCTTTCTTTTCTTTTCTTTTCTTTTTTTTTTTCAGTATCTAACTTAAAGTTGAAGCACTCTAAAAGAGAGTTAAAAAAAAAAATTAGAAAAAAACCCCAAATAAATGAAAGCATAGAAGACATCCAAGCTATTATGGGACTTCTGTAACTGTTACCTTTAAGCCCTTTCCAGCCAGAAGCAGGACATGACGGGCCAACTGACAAGCCTGACGAAGCCCTTGAATCTGATCTTCATTCTTAATTTCTATGTCGTCTCCCCAGTCTGGTACAATGCCTGTCGTCACATAGTCTGGCTTCTTTATGTGCTTGGAGAAAAAGGATTGAAAATGAAGATCAGAAAACTGAGCATGACAATGGGATCATTTTCTCAGATACTGCCTCCTGCTTCATGGCAGCTTGCCCTTTCTGTCGTAGTATCGACCTTCCTAAGCCATCAGGGCAAACCCTCAAGGCTGCCTCAGTATTTCTTCCACTGCCCTTTTGAACTTAACATTGCCTGTTACTACCGACTTACACAGTCTGTGCTGAAACCCCAGATACAGCAGCCGACTTCCAGCACAGTCGCAAGTTTTGAAATGGTGAGAGACTTAAAGCCTCTTCATTTTCTTTTGCAAAGAGGCACATTTTCTACAAAAGGCATCTAACCATTGGAACTGATGAGACAGACAGAATTAGGCTCAAAAATAAAAATAATCAAATCCTTAGTTTCTCGTTCAGACAAAACTCCTAATAACTTACATGAGATTGTTTTTTGATGAAGAATCTTGGGATTTAACGTTAATTTAGAGGGTTTTTCTTACTAATCTGATTCATACACGGTGCCCAAAATAATCTTATCTACAACATTAGCAAAGACATCTCAACTTGCTGTGTCAGAGAAAGTGTTAAACTGCATTTTCTTCCACAAAAAGCTTTCAGCCTTCGTATAGAGGTGAAAATTAATTTAAATTATTTTTTTTTTAAATCCACACCAATTTAATGACACATGTATAAACATATCAACCTAATAATAATGGTAACATCTTGCACAGAGATGGAAATGCACTTTCTCTTAGAGGGTCCTGGGCTGTTTCACTGGCTAGTGAGAAGTCCCTTCACCTACCACAGCTGGGCTGATTCTCTGCCATGCCGGCCGCAGGGTGAGTTTTACACTGACATAATGAAATACACAATCAAGCTGGCAGACAGAAAACAAAGTGAGCATTTGGGCTGTATGCAAGACCATACAACAGCAGGGTGTAGGAGTAAAGAAGAGTTGGACAACCAATTAGCTCTAGTGGGATTTTAAATAGGAAAACTATTATTAATCCTATGGGTATTTCAGCTCTATCCTGCTAAAAAGTGAATCTATCTTTTGTGAACTAATGTCAGCAGAGTTTCAGATTTATACTGTGTTCAAAGTAACAGCGTATCAAGCCTAACGCCATCTTACAGCAGCAGTTTGGGACTTAATTTAGAAATATCCCCACCCCATTTGCTGGATTAGTAACTCCATACAGAGCAGCACCCTTGCTTTCTCCTTGGAGGGTACTTATCTAGGAAATGCTGAGACCTGACCTTTCTGACCTGTAAGATCTGTTAAGGGAGAATCCCAAGGCAGTGTACATACAGATGCCTATGGATACAGTTTCACAACAACATCTTGGAAAAAAAAAGTTATTTCAATGTGATTTCTGGTATACTCTGTACAAAGTAATTACTTAGCACTCGGGTTTTCAGAGTTGAAGAATTGGACTGGTTTTTAGATAATCTAAGAACTCTAATCTGTGAAGACAACTTTCCATGACAGTACAATTCTCCCTCTTTATCCTAAAAGAAGCATCTAAATAAAAAAAAAAACTTTGCAAATTCTACTATTTTTAAACTTACATAAAGCTTGTGATCTTATGTTATCCCTGCAAACAATGCTTCCACATTTTCTTTAGTGTAAGAGCTCTACATCAAGCATCCTTATCTGCTTTCCTATCTAATAACGTTTCAGTATTTCTGGCCCATGGAAATTATCTATATTTTGTATAAAAAGTCTATAATAACATTAAAAGTAAAAAAAACCAAAACAACACATCCTGAAGAGTATTGTTTGGAAAGGGTATGTTGGTTTTCTTTTGGATAAAGAAAAGATACTAAAAAATTATTCTGTATGTTGTAATTAAATGGGAAAAAAAAAAAGAAACTAGAAGTGGAACATGTATTTAAATTGCATTTCAAAGTTCATTTTGGCTCTAAAGCAAATAAAAATAAAATTGTATGTTGCAAGAAAAAAAAGCAACGCTCGGGCACAGCAAAGACAAGTTTAGAATGTGCAATGGGGTTGCAAGGCAGCTACCAGCAGGTATTGTACATTCTCTTCCTAAATCTAACACAACCAATTAGCAAAACCTTTGGCAAAATATAAACTTTTTTATTATTATCTTGCTAGAGATTTATACAGGAAAGAACATGGATGATCATAAGTGATTCCTACTGACTATGTAAGGACTGTCTACATTTGTCCAAAACAAGAATCTGGATCCAGAAGTGGTAAGGGATGATTATAATAGTCCACATTTATGCTACTATCCTGGAACAAGCTCCAGATTTAAACTCCCTAAAAACTAGATATGCCACCATGTTTAACGGTAGTCATCTGAAAACATCTCTCACCAGTACTCCTATTCTAGATACCAGAGCAAGCAACAGGACAGTGATCCAAAGCCCCAGATGTCAGACAATGAATACACTTGGTCACACCTGCAGTCAAACTCTACATTGACTGAAGAGCAGATTAGACAATAGAAACTGCCATACCTTAGGAACTGCGTGAGCTGGAGAAACAGTGGCTGGCCAAACTACACTATAAACACTCTTTCTTTGTCCCTGGAAAAAGAAGCATCTTCGCTGTTGATTGCTTGACTGTCTGTGCAGGTAGATAGGATTGCTTGAAGAAAAGATTGCATGTCGGCCAGTCACAGAACCTGTTAACAGATAAGTTAAAAATGGTTAACATTTTTTTCTACTACCACATTACAAAACTCGAAAGTGAAAAAAGAATCATGTAAAACAAACCACAGTACTCATGTAGTAGACAAGGGTAGATCAGATCTTGTACTGTTAAAGAAAGACCATTAATACCAAGAAGCAATGAGAACAAAAAAGCTCTCCCTAAACAATACTTTAATGCTTCATAAAATACCAGATCTGTTTTAGTACTATATATTAAAATGTAGCATGGGTAAATTCCCCAAAGCTTACAGCCAAGAGTGGTGCTCCAACCTGCCCCTGCTTGGAGCAATCTCCACAGCTAGAAGCTGCAATGTTCAGGGCTTCATGAAACAGTGAATACGGGACAACAGTAAGAAAAAGGGAGAAAAAAAAATATTTAATGTTGGTTACAGACAATATTTTCAGCTGTATTTTTGGAGAATTGGTCACAGATTTGAGCACAACCAATTTAATGCTGCTCTTGTAATTTATGCCAATTGAACAAGGTTCGATTTGTCCTGCCTATCAGGGCAACAGAACAAACTTCGTGAGATATTTTTAATCTTGGCCAAAGTCAATTGAAGGGATTAAAATTTATAATTTACTTGGAATATACAAATCAGATTTCCATTTCATTCACATGGGAATTTGGGATGACAGTTCATCAGACTATTCATTGTTCAAACTTAGTTGTCGAGCAATGACACATTTTGCCCTCCTCAAAACAGAAAAAAACAAAAAAGAAAAAAAGGGGGAAAAAAGGCATTGAGGCCCAAAGGATGTCAGAGACATCAAAACTAAAATAATACATCACAAAAGACGATGTTAGCATCAAAATCAGGAAACACACTAAATTCAAAAGGATTACTGACACTGCCCAATTAAACTACAATTACATGTAGTGCATATTTCCATTACTCAAACATTCTACAATCTAAACAGAGACCTTTTTTAAACATAAGTTTCACATAATAGTTAATCTGCTTCTGAAAATGTCATATGTATACAAACAGAAGAACAATCTTTTGTGGCAAGTAACCCATACGAATAATCATTCTTTAGCAAAAAGGAAGTGTTTTTGTACTCTTGGTTTCATAGACAGCCCTTTTACAGCATTCCATGATATAAAGGAGATTCAAGTTATGCACCTTTTGTTGAGCCCCAAAACCCAGAATGCATTAAGCACTTGCACGGGGTTTGCTTTAGAAGTGTCCCCAACTGTCTCTTTGCACACTTATCAGTGCCATGTTTAGTTTGAGACTTTTACTCAAGGAAAACAATTTTTTGCTGTTTGTTAAATTGTTGTTAAGTAAAAAGGAAGAGCTAGAGAGTGAGGCTCTGGTGAAGCTATCAGTATAAGCCAGGTACCCCAAGGGAAGTTGCCTACTTCAAAACAGAAAAGAGTGTCTCTATGGAAGGGAGCTGCACAGTTAAGAGAGGGCTGGGTTAGTTTAGAGGCATTTTGATTATAATTTAAATTGAAACCTCATCATGTGCTGCTTTCCTAGGGTCTCCTTCACAAGGAAAAAAAGTATTGTCCAACTAAAAAAAAAAATTCAAAATTTGATTCATCTCCATCTAACATGCACAACGTATAAGCATATCCAAAGAGCCCAAAGCAAACTCCTTGGCTGGTTTGCACCCGAAGCTGGAAGCACAGAATATGTGGGGACAACTTTTGGCCCATTGGAAGCAGCAATCAGTCTACCAGTGTAAACTAAGGTAGTTAATCTAGAGAGTGCAGCGAAATACCTTACTCTTACCACAGCTGAAGGTATTATAAATATACTGAAACACACTCACTGACAGGGTCAGTTTAAGTCCATGTGGACATCTATATGTGAACATGTACTTCAAATGCTCTTCTTGCCACAAGACATGCTGCCTGGGCACCTTGTCTACTGTGTAAAAGTTTAACTGGGGAAGAAAAGTTGTAAGTCTGCTTGTCAATTGTTCAACAATAAAACTCCAGGTGTCCCAAATATACACAAATACATTAAACCAGTTTATATTCATGTGTGCATGCCTATCGACCATCTCACATTCAGAAGGGATACCTTTTTATTTGGAATAAAATTTTTACCTCTGTTCTCCCAAAGATACACTGTAAGTGTTGTCACAAGATAACAGGATAATAAGGTACTGTAGTCTGTTGTTATTCTACTAACTATTCATTATAAACCAGACACATACAAAAATATCTACCACTCAAACAGGTGAAACGCGACAACCAAATAAATACCACCAGAGTATAATAAGACTCCTAAAAATACATCACAAGAATTATAAACACAGGACAACTAAACCTTTACTTGAAATATAAAAAATTACAACAGAAGAATGTTCTCCTACAAAGTAAAAAAAAAGGAGAAATAAAATGGCATTAAAATATAATGAAGTTACTGTTTTATAATGAAAATCTGGACTCCATCCACACACTTCCTTCCTTATGAGGGCCTTCCCAATGCCTCCACAGCTCCTTTTATTTTTTAAGCTCCCACATTCACAGCTAATTAGATAAAGCAACATCATCAATCATTGGAGACAGAAAAAGCTGTCTGTATTCTCCAAGTTTGGCTCAGATAGTCCCTCCTTCCCATCCCTTACGCCTATCTATCAAAGCTTTCTCAGCGCTTTATTTACTTCTGCAACTGACACTCAAGCACATTCTTTTTGTGAAGCTTTCTGTGTATATTAACTACTGTAACACAGTGCACAAACATGAGATTTATACAGCTTCCAGTGGAAACTGCAGCCACCAGAGAGAGCCCAGTTTGAAGCCTGGTAATTCATCAGTACAGCCAGGATGCAAAGCTGACCCTTACAAGTTTCTTCTTTCCCCCATCAGCAAAGCTATGTCACCTGCCACGAGTAACACAATATTTACTATCAGTTGCAATAAGGAGAATTATTACAGTGTTAGTGAATCACATCAGCAGATCTGATGTACTGTGCACAGAAAATTACAGACAACCACTCCTCTGACTCGACAGTGAGTCACACTGTGCCAGAGCTGCTGGATTCCTCTGCATACCTTCCAGACCTTAATTTCTATTAATAATATAAATATGCACTCTGAGCTTTTGTGAATTACCCAATGAATTTATCTTGTGTGGAAATTACATTTTCTTTCTCTGTTAAACAAGTCAGCCAAAGGGGCTGAATACAGAATTAAAGTATGATGATGGGTGGGAGCATTTTAAGTGACTGATTTTGCAGCACAACGTGCCCTATATTTATTAGCCTTTTACTCTAGGTCTATTTTAATTGTTATCTGTTCATGCATGCTACACTATATAATGAAATGCTCCCATTTCACTCACAGAGTAGAGAGTTTTCTACGTGTATCTCTATTAATGACCCTTAATTAAGATGATTTTAGTAATTTAACTGTGATTTTCCTCTGGTCAAGAAGTATTTTTAAAGGGAGGTATTGGAAATGAACTCTCACATAAACTCTTTTCTAATGCTTCTTGTTTAACAGTTACAGCAATTTATTAGCTATGCTTTCAATGAATGCAGTGTGTGGTAGCCATGCAAAAAACCGCTCATCTACATGATTCATCAAATGTGACTGTAGTAACCTTTTTTAAAATTTTAAAAATTTACTTATTAAAGACTTCACATTTCCAAGCAGTTAGCAAAAATGTTACCAAAGGATAAACTTCATGACAGATCTAAGATGCATTAGGTACAGGGGCACATCTTAAAAGAGCAAAGAAATAAAATTCACATATTCTAAAATAATGTAGTCTTAGAATCAACAGAAGCACAGTAACAAAATTATTTAGAATGACAAGAATTAACACTCAACCCTTTTTGGAAATAAAATCATCTTGCTCTTGATAAAAGCAAATCTCTCTCTCTATATGCAAATCTATCTATATATATGTATGAACAGTTAAAATCAAAAGCATTGTTCTGCTTTTTTCAAAATAGGTGATTTAATATTTTCTTTCTTTTTTAAACCAAGAAAAAGAATGGCTATGAGGATTTTCTTTTATTTGTCTTGATGGTCATTTAAATAATATATAATAATTTTGCTTATTGTGTAAATATTCATTTTGCTGAAACTTCAGAGGAATAAAGTTTAAAGCGTGATATTAAAATTAACTATGAGTAATAATATGTGGAATCCACCCAATTCTACTAGGTAAGAATACATAGCTTTTTTACTGTTAATTACCTAATGTTCTCATTTTTCAATCTGAAGTAATAGTTCTGGTTTAAAACATCTTTACTTGTAAGTCTGTCTAATAAAACACTGACTTTGTAATTCCCATGCTGCAAAGATATGTCCAAACTCCAAAAATAGAATAGGAAAGATTAAAGGTTCTCCCCAATTCTGTGTAACCTGTGTAGCAGAAGAGCAGCTCATATTTCACAAGCAATAACCTGTGCATTTCCTAAAAAAAGAAATAAAAAAAGTGGGGGGAAAGAACAACACAAGGAAATGCCTGAGGCAGAAGTTTAAACTGATTGGGCGAAGTAGAAGGACGAGAGCCCTTGAAATTAAACAAAAGCAAATTCATTCTGTTGACAGATGTTGATTACATCAAAGCCAGGAAAGAACTTTTTTCTTTTTTTTTCCTTTCCTTTTTTTTTTTTTTCCCCTTTTTTGCAACTAATACCTCTGTGTTTTTTGTACATTAAGGATATAACATATCTTAATCAACATAACCAAACACATAATAACTTTTAAATTTGGTAAAAGTATATTGTAATGAAGTCTTAATGACAGGCTTCTCCAAACAAGAGTGTATTCACATGGTCATGTCTGCATACCCGTGCTGGTCATGCCATCATCAGCCCCTTACTTCCAGGGGTTAACTGCTCTGGCAGCCAAATAAAATACAGAGAGCGCTGTGTAATTATGGAGACAGTCAAAGGGCAGAGTCTATTTTGAAATCTATTTGCACAGACAAGGTCTTCCAATTTTGCTTACAGGAAACAAGCTGGTAAAGGGGGTCTCCTCCTCTCCAGATGCTTTCCACACATTTTTCCCACATCAGGAAATCGTGGACATGGACACCATGTAGCACTGTTTCCTGGATTGCAGGACTATGTCATTACAAGAAGAGCAGGTCCATGCTCGTGAGAAATATTTCCTCCTAATTGCTCGTATTAGGGGAAAGCAAAACCCACAAGGATTACTGAAAATGTGACTAGAAGCAATTTGTAAACAGGACGCAGCCACAGCTGTCATGATGGTACTGGAAAAGACAAAACAGAAATGAAAGGGTAAAACCACTCTGGTTTTAATAGCATGATTGGGGAAATGAAATATTCATCAGAATAGATGTGCCTTCAGTTACAGCAGCAACATGTTGGAAACCTGGACGACAACAGGCTTATGACTGTACCCTGACAAACTGAAACACAGGCCAGTATCTTGCAAACATTGTATTCTAATTGGTATTATTTTATTTAATTATTGAAATTAATGACAAAAGTTGTTTAGTTATTAAAGGCATTAACAGAATTGCTCTCCTTGTTACTCTCATAAGAGGCAATAAAGCAAAGCAGTGGCCATACACCAACCAACTCCAAGGCAGCAGAGTTGGCCCCTCTGCCAACACCACTGGGACTCCTTCCCAACACTGAAAAAGCTAAGTGTACCCTTCAGAACTAGTTATGCTCCCTGCTAATTACAATTTTGCTCTTCCTTCATGGAGAGCAGAATGGGACAGTTTGTTTGCCATATGCCAATAAAAATGAGTTTTTTGATTTGGTGTAAATTTATAAACTATATGTAACTATATTCGTGTTTGGCTTTACTTATTATGTCTAGACCAGCACACTAAAATGATGAATGTGTCTTCTGGAATAGTGCTGCTCTTCTAATTCATTATTCAGTCAAACTTAGGGCCAACAAAATAGCTGTTCTGCAAGTTGGTAAACTGGGAAACCACAGAGAATCAGAATCTCTTCTATTTACAGGAAGGATGACGGCCTAAGGGTACTTCATCCCAATAATAACAACATTCAAGTAATGGTGCCCAGGTCATGACAAGCCATGACCCTCCACATAGCTCCTTCAGGAAGCTGGCTCAGTGCCACCTTTTATCAGCAGCAAGCGACAGTGCAACTTTAACAAACAAGAAGAAGAAAAAAAAAATTATATCTTTAAAAGCCCCTTTGACCAATTGAACAGTTGTATATCTATATGCACACACAGTCACACCAGGTCAGTGTAAGAAATACATTTCCTGACAGAAAAAAGTCTATTTTATTATAGAATTGAAACAAACAAACAAACAAACAAACCAGCATACACTGTAACTGCATGTGAATGATATTCATTCAAATACCAAAGGAAATTGTCTTTTACAGAAAATGGGACTGGGCTGTACAGGCTTAACTTCAGGAACAGGGCATTGCAGTTTTCAATAGAGCCTTCCATCCTCACCTTGTTTCTGTTACATTTTCTCTCTCTGATAGAATAACACATGTAGAAAATAAAAAGAAAGTGTTGCTTAATGCAGCATCACAAAAAAATGAAACAAGTCAGGTACAAGAGCTGGATAAAGTGATACTAAGAATTTCACACTCAGTTAATATCAGGGGAATATAGGCTCCAGATCACAGCATCTGGCAAGTTTCAACTTCTGTGACTAGAAGGAGAAACATTCCTTTTATGTTACTGCATTCCTAAATTGAGTAAATTAATTTATCATAAAGGGAATAAGTTAGAATGAGGAACATATCTGCTCAGGTTTGCATATTTAAATACATTTTTCAATCACTTTCTATCTTTAGGGGTTTTTTTTAAGTTCAGATAAATTACTATTGCCTGAAAGACTGATTTTTATATTCATTATTTTGATTTTGTAGGCAAGTAACAACTGTTGAAACAAGTTACTCAGTTTAAAAAATAGCAGTTGTTTCAGATTAAAAGAATAAGCTATTCAAATAGTCCTTACACACGCACAAAACTGAATCTTCTTGTTAATATGCACCCACCCACAGCTTTAACATTTCGTCGAATCCTACTGGGATAAAATCTTTTCAGGTGCTCTGTGAAACAACTGTTTTTCAACTGGCATGTTTATTTCCTATACTCATGTCTGATATGGTATTGTGTTAAAAAAAAAATTGTACTTTAACGTCTTAAATTTCTACCTGAAATGGGAAAAATATGTCTGAATCACCACAAAAAAACCCCACATTTCCCACAGAAACACTTTTAGTGGGTGAACAAGGCTGCTGAAATAAGTCATCTTTGCACAGAAAATTTAGGAGTGTTCCTGGACATTGTATCAGGGATTTCTGTGCAGCCTGAGACACAGGAAGAGAATGGGCACTCAGGGGTCTCTTCCCCACTCAATGTAAGACTCATTGCAATAATTACTTTCAATACACCTGCAGCTGAATCCCTAAGGATACACAGTGATTTCTGAATCATATGCCAGTCTCACCCGAGAATTAAAAAGAAGTGTACACTGCTAGCAATTCTGGGATATGAAGCTGAGTAAAATAAGATTACATTACTATTCATTTGGTAAAAAATGTCTAGCAGTGTTTCTTACCTTGTATTCAATGTTGTTAAATTACTTGTATTGTCCTGTTTTCACATGGAAGTTACACAGAAGTTATGTTAGGATGGTATTTGTGTACGTGTCCCTCACTAGAATGAACAGCGTACGATGTGGGAATTATATCCTGTAACCCAGACTTCAAAATATATGAGCAGAAACATGTAAGAGTTTACAGCTGTTTCTGCTAAACTACTGTGGTGGTGGAAAAAAGCTTTTTTTTTTCCCAAGATGTTCTACACAAGGAAGATGATGTTCCAGTCAAGAGCTTGCTGTAGAAATCTTGTAGCATCCTTATTAAAACATTTATTTTTAAACCTGTCAGTCAATAGTATATGCTATTAATTCATGACATGGGAGCTTATTAATAAATATGTGACATTTGGGTCACTGAATGAATTATAATGATAGGATTATAGATTAAATTTGGAAGAGTGTGATATAATGTTTTGGAACTGTTTTATTTTTTTTCTAATATCTTTCACTTATCTCTTTGCTTAACATTAACAAAGACCTCTTTCTTATCATAGAAGTCTCTGTTTATCAAACAGTGATACAGGAAGAAGTTGTTTACATTTTTAGAAGTACCAACATACATCACTTATGACAAAAAAAACAAGCACTCCATAAGAAATGCTCAATCACTGTCAGTCACACACACTAAAATATACATAAAACCGAAGCGTGTGGTGTGAACTATATTAGACTCAAACTGAACACAGAATTACAACTATAACAAACAAACCCCAAATAATTACAAGTGACTCATAGGCCTATTTACACATCTCACCAAACTGCTGGAAAGGTAGGTAACCATAGAAACCTGACAGCCTAAATTCAGTACTTTTAAAATTTGTATTTAGTTTAAAATGCTGAAAATGATGTTTCTATTTGATGAAATCCTTATTTTTCAAGGCTTTAGGTTTTGTTTTAGTCCTTTAATAAATGCTTAAAAATATTTCATCTCTCTGTTACTAAAAATTTGCCTTTTGGATTTGATTTTATCCAAGTAAAGATTACAGTTTACTCTTTGTAATACAAAATGTT
>JANHGL010015193.1:42041-55567 GCA_024611195.1 Ceyx melanurus | reverse complement strand
ACTTGTGATAAGCCTCCTTTCCTCCAGATGCTTAGAGATGGCATCGAGGACAAGTTGTTCCATTACCTTTCCAGGGAAAGTTATGAACTTGGGGTTTATTTGAGCTCTGGAGGCTGTGTCAGTGCTCTGGTTTAGCCCACAGTGCAGTAAGGTAGGTGACAGCCCTACCTCCTCCAAACCACAGCCACCTCCCCAAGCATGTTCTGTGCAACCTTGGTCTCAGAAGGTGGAGAGACTCCAAGTGTCACTTCAGAGCAAAAATTACAGTTGCTTTTGGTGAGAAGGTTGGGTTCTGTCACTGGCTTCAGTGCTTTGAGTTCCTAGATCATTTCATGTGAGCCTTTCCTAGGTGTTTAGGTAGCACATATTGGAACCAAATGCTAAACTTTGCCTTTGAGCAAAAAGAAGAATAACCAGGACAGAGACACTTGGAATCTAGCTCAGCCAGTCAGCCTTGCACAGTGAATGTAGCCAGACATGAAGATGTCTCCTCTCTTCCAATGTTCTGTCTCTGAGTTTTTCAAACATATAATTTAGTTTCAGGTTTCATAGGTATTGTACCAGATTCTCTTAGAAGTACACTTGTAAAAATTAATAACTTCTTTAATAATCAGGACATGTGAAGTTCAGGGGTTGCTTTTGTCTTTTCATACGTGCTGCTGCTTCATGAGCTCTTGTGGCTAGTGCATTGCAGTGGTCATGAATGTTACTGCTACAAAGCAGTATGATTAGGATAGTTAGGAATCAAAAAACCCAATTCTATTTTCATCTGAACAAGCTTGTCATGAGCAATCCAGCCTTTCATCTTCACTCATTCCTGGCTGAGGTTTAGCTAGATTATTTCTCCTCACAGGCAGATGGCTGTCATGTCATCTCTCATCTGTTCTGACATCCACATCTGTGACGTTTGTATTCATGCTCATCCCAAGTTTCAGTAGTTAATAGTGTTGCATTCTCTGCAATCATAGACATGCATTCAGGATGTAATTCAGCTATGAAAAATAGGGGATTCTTTGAGCTGCAGTTTGTCTCAGTTATGATGAGGCTTGGCTTGTGCCACTCAGTAGCATTCATAACCTCTCACATGTCAGATCTCGGGTGCCAGGGTGATTTGGGTGCTGCTTGCTGTAGTTTCCCCACCATCCTCCTCTGCACCATTTTCTTCATGATGTGACTGTGACTGTTGTTCACTCCTTCCATGTTGATAGTGTACTGGGACATTTCAGATTTGACCTTGGTTCGATGGTGACTGTAAAGAAGATGACAATATATTCCCTGGAGGTTTTGCATGTAACCTAACTCAGCTCTTACTGGTGTACAGTTCTATATGAAGTTTGGCAGATAAAGTATAAAACATAGCATCTCTTTACACTGCATTTTGGCATTTCAAAATTCAGCTCCCACATTTGCTCTCCATACATTTCACTTTTGAGATATGAATTCACTCATCTCTCTGATGGAGGGCTACATATGTGCAGAAGAAGAAAATGAGGGAAAAGATTTCCTTCGTACTAGGTGAATTAATGTGTTTTTATTAGGGGAGTAATTTCAAGACCAGTTAGTATCTAAAAAGAATATGTTGTCTGTCTTTGTGTTGATTTCATTGGCATAGACACATCTGGGAGAGCCTAGTAAATGCAGCACATTGTATTGTGCAGCAGGGGTTAGGATTTCTCTTTTGATGAAGACAATGCTGTTAGGTGCATTCAGCAAGTGAGCTCTGCCAGCCAAAACTTACCATCTGAAGCAGAACCCCTGAAGTTCACTTTCAGTTATTCCTACATCAATGTGATTGATTACCTGGATATGAGACTTGTAGCAGTTGCAGTGAAACTGGTAAGTAAGTTGTTTGCTATCAGTGAAGCAATCATGCTTTATTTTGGGAGTGTCAACAGTGAAGGATTTAAATCACACTTTTTTTGGCATGGACTAATGGCCTCTATATTGTATGGGAAGATACTGTTTCAGTTGATAAACCAAATCCATCAGTCCTTCATCCCTGCAAACACGTCGGAAACCAGGGGATCTCTGTCCTGAGCCAGGCCCAGCCAGGGCAGCACAGATGCATATCTTGATCCCTTTCCTTCACACTGCATTTATATCAAGCCATGGCACAAAACAAACTCCCAAGTGCCATGAGCCTTCCCATAGTATGAGTGCAGGCACCCATGAAAACTACCTTTTGTCTGGTGGCATTTGCTCTGAGAATGTGTTTTTTTTCACTCATGTGTGCTATTCCTTTGAACTCCGAGTGAACGCTTTGACTGAACTTGACAGAATTGTATCTTTGGAATTACATGCCTGTGATTTCTTCCTCTTACCCATGCAGGATTTTGTCACAGGCATTTCAGACAGCAAGCACAGCAGACAGTGGGCTGCTTGCCCTGCACAACACAAGTGCATCTTTATTAGGCTTTTAGCCAACTCGGTTAAAATGTATTTTACTCACACTGTGTTTAAATCCCTTTTGCTTTTATATAGCTGCTCCCTACCCCACCCCTGGAACATTCTATTTAATTCCTATTATGTTATAGAATTAATATTCTAGTATAATGAAATGTGTATATATACATGCATATAATTATATCTTGTGTGGTCTGAATTATTCAGCACGTTCTCATTGCAGTGTAGGCATCCTGACAAGTTTTGGCTTTGCTTATAAAACCCACTCTGAAATTTGTGTTTTCCAAAGTTCCAAAACTTGTTCTTTATGTGCGGTAGCAAGTGAGGAAAATCCCCTAATTGCTTGTAGGGGGACTTTGGTCTCAGTCACCTTAATGTGAACACTTTAACAGCTGTGATTTTTTTTCCTTTTGGGTAGGGCTTGGTTATCTTCTCTCAGCCTCCTTTCCTAAACTGAGGTGCCAGAGCAGTTAGTGTGGTTTAGAAGGCCTGTACATCTGTCAAATTTCCAATGTGGCAAGAGCCAGCAAAACTTGCAGTTGATTTTTAAAAAGACTGTATTTTCTCAGGTGTACACTTCTTTCATTGCACTTGGAGCTAGCACAGGGAAGAACAGAATGTGTCCTGGCTTCCAAATGCAGGTACTGCAGCTACAATCCCAGTTCTTGGCCGAGGAGAACTCATTTGGGAGCAAAAAGGAATTAATTCCTTTTTAACTTACGTTGTTATAGAGCACTTGGCCAAAGAATCACACAGTTCATGTCTAAGTTCCCTTTTCAGAGGGAAAAGTAAATGTATGGAACCATGGAGTACCCCTGTGATATGCCCTGCTTCAGTGTCTGTTGAATACTTTGGTAGAAAGTCTGGATGAAGGCTTCAAATGAAAAAGAAAACCCCTAACTGAAGGAATTCTCTGTATTTCCATTATGAATGGAGCACTGCAACTCAGGGCTTAGTTGCTTCCATTCTTTCACTTGGTGCTCTGTAACTAGTGTCTTGATTTCTTCCAAATCTATCATTTTCTCACATGGAAATTAGGGCCAAAACGTGTTTGACACTGTAGTTTTCCAGAGGCATGTCTCCTTCTTCTTCCATAAACCCCATTGCTGTTTCCCCATGAAGTCAGCAGGGACTTAGTCTGATTAGAAGAGCAGGGTCAGTTTCTAAAACAGGGCTGTTGCAGCTGCATGCTTTGGCATTTAGGGCAGGACAGAGCTGAAACCACGTCTGTAAAACATTTCTTTGCCAGTCACAAACGTGTGTTTATTACACTGGAGATCAGATCCAGGAGCAATGAAACAAGATTAGAGTCCAGCAGGCTGCTTGTCTGCATGGTGCAGAGCCACAGAAGCAGGAGTGCAGACTCTCCTTAGATGCTGGCATCCTTAGATGTGATGCTTCTAGATGGCACCCTGATCTATTGTGTTCTCTTGGCACCCAGCATAGCAAGGCGAGGTAGATACTTGGAAGTTAGAGCAGAAAAAAAAGAGCTACTTGCAGCACACCGTGTCCTTTTCTGCTGCTAAAGCATGAGAAGCTGTAAAAGAAGTCCTTTGCAGCACAGGAATTAATTAAGTTGACAAAAGCAACAGGGTATGAACATGCATGTGATAGGTAAAGTTACAAAATGAATGGCTTATTGAGGGCTTCAGCTGGTTTAGTAGAGCATTTTGCCCAACTTCAAATTGTTCTGAAAAGGATTAGATATAATTAATGCTGTATGACCTCCTTTTTTCTTCTTTTCAAAGAATGTAGAGCTGTACATCTAATGAGGACCCCTGAAAGGACTATTATGTCCAATTGTTTCAATTATGCAAATAACGTTGATATTTTAGCAGAAGGGAGGGGATACTTCAAATTAAAAGTTTGAGCTTCTGCTTTAGGCTTTCTGCAGTGGTGGCATTTTTACAGCAGCTACAACCACTGTTTGAAGAGAGGCAAGGAGGTTTAACAAATTGGAGATTTGGGCACTATCAAAGTAGATTTGTTGTGCCTTGTTCCACCATGGGATGAAAATACCCTCTGGGCAGGGAGATGGGTCATGAGACTTCTAAGGGATTACCTTCAAAGGGAGTCATGAGATTGGTCTGAACAAAGAAGCTGCTCACATGCTTATCATATGAGATTCTCTTCTTAAAGTGGTGGAAACCCATCTCCTTGGAATTCTCATGAACTTCAGAGTGACTGCAAGTTCTAACAGAATGAGAAGTCTGAACAATAAACAGAAAGATGGACAGAAGCTCAGAGTTCAATGCAATGTATTTATTCTAGATCTAATTCATCTTTCCCAACTCTGAAACACTTCCAGTGACAAGCAGGTAGGACATGATTTTAAATGATTATTTTTTTTCCTTTCATTCCTGATGATCTTCTGCTTTGTTACCTTTTCTAGCATGCAGATTTGAATATGTACAATTGATGTTTGGGCCGGAGGGCTGGATGCTACAATTGGCTGGGGAAAGTAATGCAGCTGAAGCTTTGATCAGACTACTTTCCAGCTTTCTGGCTTCTTGTGAAAGGCAGGGAACTCAAAGTACTAATTGCAAGAAAACAAAGTGAGTTGACAAGTCTGGAAAAGATGTCTCTAAACATTTCAGAATTAGAGAATTGCTTCAGAATGACCATAAGAAGATCTGGAAATGCTGACAGAGAGATGAGCTGAAAAGGGGTCTTACCTATTGCAGTGACTGGAATGCTCATTTAGAGCTACTTCTGCAGCCACAGGGGATGGAACTCTGCTGGGTTTTGTGTTCAGTAGGTTGGGACTCTGCTTTGCTTTGGCATTGTTTTCAGTTTTCAAAATTAGCCAGTGATGACTTTCTGGAGTTCACTTTTGCCAACGAGCAGCACAAGGCTGTTTGCTGGTTCTGTGCTGCCTGAGGATTCTTTTTGGTCACCGTTTAGAGGGTTTTACCAGCAATATAAGCAAGGCTCTTGCTGCCTGTGTTTGTTCCCAGTTGAGTTTATCAAGGTCCAGTGGTAGGTCAGGTATTGTGGAAGTCTTAAACCAGAAAAGAGCATAATTGATGGTGATTTTTCTTACCCTGGTGAGGGTTGCCAGTCAAGGGAGTTTCCCAGTGAAAGACAGAGCTGCATCAGCAGCCCCATCAGTTGGAATCACCAGTGTCTGCTGGTGTCTGTCACTTGATCTGATGGATTTCTGCTCTAAAAAGCACCTTGGAATCTGAGGTGAGAACTCCCTCCCCAAGATCCAGCCTACCTGTGATCCCTGCATGTTCACATCTCCATCTTCCAAACAGCTGAGGAAGGAAGGCAGCTCAGCTTTGGCCCTCGCTATGCCCTAGCTCTTCAGCTCTCACTACTAGCTCCTCTTCCACCATTCCCACCCTTCTGCTGTAGGGTCTTGAGGAGGGCACCTCAGAGTACCGGGAGCTCCAAGTGGAATATCCTCGTGTCCGCTGAGGCAGACATCTGTGAACACAGCTTCTGCTCTGTTCAAGTCTCCTTTGACTAACTCTGGCTTCAACATATTTCTTCCCCCTTTTGGATAATGGATTAAATCCAGTAAACGGAACCTTTTATCATATTTTTTTCCCTAATATAATGGGAATCCAAATGGTAGACTGTGGCCAAATGTGTTAATGAGTTACACTGAGTATTTGACAGCTGTAAGCAACGCAAAAGCCCAGGCAGAGTGGTTCCTGCGTTGCACTACGACCTGCTGAAGCTGGAGGTGTTCTCCTCTCTCTGGAGAGAAATAAAGTCCAGGAACAGTGCTGGAGAGACTGTTTGCTGCTTCTATGGCACCTAAGAATTCTTTTCAGTCACGGCTTCAAGTGTTTTAAATGCATAAGAGCTGAAAAGATTGACCAGCTCTTCTGAAAACATTTTTCATCACCTCTGCCCTTTGTAGTTATTTCCATCTCTGAGTACTCGAGATCTCAGGAATTTCCCAATGGATATTTGGCAGCTCTCAGGTATATACAATACAATATTTTACACATACATATTTAGTGTCTCTAGAAAATAGCTTCACCCTTGAGTTCCAGTGCTTTCATCATGATTGTGCAAATCCTGGAGCCTGAGGCTTAATTTAGCTGAAAATTCTTTCCTGTTGTTGAAAATGACTGAAACAGCAGGGTATAAATTGTGGCTGATTGAGTCATATTCTGTTAAATCTTACATACTAGGTAATACCTGGAAAAGAATTGCTTTAGCAAGTGTGAAATCAGCTACATGAGTTGCAAAGTTTCAACAGCTCAAACTATTTCAAAGAATTCTACCTGGAAAACCTGGTTTTCAGGAAAACTGTCTGTATTGCAAACTCCTGTTAATTAGCTAACGGGGCAAATGGCTGACTAGTCTATTTTTTGCACCTATTTGCAAAAAGAATGCATGTTTACAACAAGTAGAAGAGAAGTAAATATTTCTTTTCTTTTTTTTTTCAAAGTGTTTGCATTTGTTCAGCATCTCCAAATTTCAGAAGCTTCTGAGGCATTATATTGAGAATATAGAAATGTCACCTTGTGTAATGTATGTTCCCTTGTAGTGTGTTTTGTTCACATGCCCAAGAGTGAGTGGCTTTTTTTCCACCACGTTTTGGAATTCTCCAAGCCTACCCCTTCAGTGCACTTTGTCCTTCAAGTAGTGTCATTTTTCTGTTTCAGGCCAGAATAGCCTGTATTTAGGGCTCACAGTGAAGAGTAGTTGAAGAGAAATATCCCACGTGCAGGTGATATGGGTGTCCTGACTTCCTTTAAAACCATGTGAGCCTTGGCAGAGCTGGATACCAGGGTCACCTTACATCTTCAAAGGAGAACTATTAAAGAATTATCTTTTAGAAGAAGCTAGAAATCACCAGGCTAGCTTTGGCTAGCTTTGTGCTCTCTCCCTGCTCACCCACCCTGCTCTGTTTGGCCTCTTGGGAGCGGGCAGTCGTAGGCAGGGATGTCTCCACTGCCCAGGGGCTCAATGCTTCCCATGCTAGCAGCTTGCTTTGTGCCTGTCAGCACTCTGCCACTCACTGAGAACTGGGAGTAAAACCCTGCTGGATGAAGGGTTGGGTTTTTTTGTGGAAAATCCATCCAAAGCAGATCTCAGAAGGCTGAGTGTAGATACTGCTGTGTTCCTCATCTCCCTGGCATCTGGAACTAAAGGCAAGGCATCTAAGGACTATAGGCAAGAAGAGGATCTGGCAAGGTAATTACAGATCTGGAGTAGGCAACAAATGAAGATTACACATTATTGTTAACATTTCATAGAAAATCTCTTCCCTGAAATTTGGTACAGTAAGGGGTGAGGTTGACTTCTGCTATCTTTAAAATGTGGTAGGTGTGGTGTCCAACCCAGTCAGTGATTTTTTTTCTGCATTCCATGGAAAAAAAACCCTTTCTCCATTGCAAAACTTCACAGCGTGAGCTCTCTGCAGGCAAGCCCCGAGCCAAGCTGCCCTGCAGGATGCTCTGCAGGAGTGTTCAGTTGTTTGATTTTAATTGCATTAGCTGTATAGTTACATTAATGCTGAGCTGTGCCCAAGCATCTGTGCCTGCTTCCCAGTGGGGTGTCTGAGCTCATCCAACACCCTTCCTTCCCTAATGTGCCTCCATCTACTTTCTGCTGCTCTGGGTATATCCAACCATGTCAGGTCTGCTCTGCTGGTGAGGCTTTGGCTGTTTTTCACACCAGGGAAGAGCTGTGGATCTCTGAGAGATGCAGCAGAATTGTGGTCACTTGGAAAAGAGAGCTTGTTTTTTTTCCTTTTGTAGACCCTGTCCCTAAGCTAATGAACATGAAAACAAAATGATTCCTCTTGAGGATGTTTGTTGTGTGCCTCACCAGGAACACCAAGCATAATGAAGGCATGAAAGGCTGCTGCTGCACTCTGGGCAGCATAGCTCTGCTTACTGGTTTCCATATCATCAAGAGGGGTGGTTACTGGCCCCAGTTTGATAACAATGCTGCTCACTGACACTGCCAACCTGCCTGCCCAGTGTTGGTCTTGGCCACAGAGCAAATGGGTGCTGACAAGGCTGCCTCAAGAGCACAGTTTCAACCCAAACTATATGAAAAACAGTGGGCTGAAAAGTCTTGAGGAAACAGTGCTTTCTTTGAAAGAATCTTACAACTGTTATAAATCTCTTCTTGATGCTTATTAGCAAACAATGTAAGAAATCCTTTTTCTTTTGAATCCTGTTTGGTACCTGGTATTCTAATGATTGCTTAAACTATTAGCAGTTGTACAAATAACTGTTTTGGATAGAACTAGGGATTCAGAAGTTCACTTTAGGTTTACAGACTGTCACCATGTTCTGTAGTTGGGACATTATTCCTGTGCCTGGCTGCTGAACACAAGTGTAAAACAGCATTATGGTTTCATGCTCTTTGTTTTTTGTAGCCTGAGTGGCTACAAAATTGGATGTTAACATTCATCACCCAGCTTGAAGTATTTTTCTCCAGGCAAAAGCACTGGGAGGACAAGTGTTGTGGGTGGAAGTAGCCACATGAATGGTTGATGAGTTGAGCACTTGGAAGAAATATTCCTTCCAAGTGAAGAGTGATGGGTAGTGTAATTAGGATGCTGCATCTATAGACACAAAAATAGAAATCTTCCTAGTATCAGTGTTTTAAGTTCCAGGTGACAGGGATTCTGCTGATAGAATTAATTCTTTTCATCTTTCCTCCCAATTGTTTATTGGGTGGAGTTGTTATTTGTTTTTTCTCAAGTAATAGAAAATTAATGTGATCACCTACATGGCATTGACAAAAGTCTGTGGACTAGTTCACATGGTAAATGCACTTGGAGCAAATAATGCATATGCTCAGGGTATGAATTTCATTCCAGCTCCAGATTGCTTTTTTCTCTTGCTCTCTTTCATCAAGCAAACACCTCTCCTCAAATCTGGCAGAAATACACAAGCTTAATTTTGTAGAGCATTCTGATTGAACAGTTGGGCAACAGTTGAGATTTGGCTTCCCTGGTGATACTGCATTGGGCAGCATACTGCAGGCTAAGGGAGGATGGCCAAGACCTGTTGGTAAGGTTGTGAACAGGGTTACAGCTGAGTGTTTCCACCAGTGACAGTCATCAGTCCACAACTCACCAGGATACTGGTGAAAGCAATTTGCACCATTTCACAGCTGTGAGCTCACTGCCCAGCCAAGTCCATTTTTCCTGGTGTTCTCTGCTTGACTGAGCTTGAACAGCTTTGTCAAGCCCTCTGTCAGGATGCCACACATCCATTTGGTCCCTGGCTGCTCCCCATTGCAGCCGTGTGCCAGGTCTGTGTCCGTGGGGGCAGCAGGCAGTGCTGTTCTCATGCCCTTCTGCTCACCAGCTGTGTACTGCAGCCCAAGCACAGAGCAGAGCAGCTGGGAAGCCTGTGCCCTTCAGCAGGGCTGCAGGTGCCAACCAGCTGTCCTACCCTGCATGGCCTCCGCTGCCAAGAAAGGCCAGAGCCCCATCCCATCCTGTCACCAGATGCCAGGCCAGCCAGCAGCACGTGTCCCTGCTGCATGGAGCACCTCTGGGCTGACTGATTAGTACAGTCAGGATTTGCAATAATAAGCAGGTTTAAACTTCACTACTATCAGCAAGTTGAGATCTTGCTCTTTTTGTGTGTTTCTCAGAGGTGAGTGAAAAATGTGCAGTGGTTTTTAGTGCCATAATCTTGCTAGCAGCAACTATTTATGTCAGCTTAATACTTGCACTGGCTGTTGGTCTGAAAACTCTGTTGTAGTCCTTTAACAAATTATCCATTCTAAGGCTGTTAAAAAGCACATTTTTCTTTCCAAACTCAAAAGAAGCAGTGTGTATACTCACAGTGTTCCTCAACCACATACATTTCAATCCAGAGAGAGAACTACAGAGAATCTGTATGAAGTCAGTGGGATAAGTGCCCACTTCTGACAGTGAATGTTTCTGCTCAAGTATTTGCACTGGATTATAATGAAGCTTTGGTTAAGCAGATTAAATAGACAAAAGCAGTGAAACTTCAAAGGCTGATCAAATGTGCTGAGGTTTCATTTCCCTGATCTGTAATGCCTGCTCTTGCCTTCCTCTCATTAGCACAGAAAAATGAGCCAGTAGAGCATAATGTGTTGGGCAACTCTGGTGCCTACAGTGACTGGTTTATAGCAGGATTTTTAGGTGTGTATAAGGTTTTTGTTCAATGTAGCAGTAGCAAACAGACCTCCTGTGGGAGGAGTTTTAAGAACACTGAGATCTCAGCTGTATTGTAAATTTTAGATGCCAAGATGCAAAAGCTTCCTTCCAAACAGAGTCTTTGATTTAATCCAGTGGTTAATTCACTGTTTTTACCTGGAGCACAGAAAATAGAAAGGAAACTCTGTTGTGTGGTAAGCTACGCAGAATAAGGTAAAGCACTGATGACAGCATGTAAAAATCCAAGTTGTTTTTATGGTTCTAGCTTGCATTTTCCAGTATCCTCTACAGAACAGTTAAGTGTGCAGCATCTGTTACCAGTGTTTCTGCACTGTGGGCTTTGTGTTACTTGGTTAAGGAGTTATCCTAATTCCCTAATTCAAACTCAGAAGAAACAGCCTTCCTCAGCAAGGCAAAGCCTTAGAATCCTGAGTGTGTTTCAACATCTGTTCAAGTTCAAAGGCTGCTGTTGAGTTCATCTTTTCAATTTCACCACTGCGTGCTAGTTTATTCTTGCAATCATGGTGATAACTTTGCTTTCTTGATGGTGGCAGGGGCAGAGAAGGCCTGGGTTCTGCAAGGGAAAGTGGCCTGCAGCTATTTCTGAACCCACTCCACGTGTTCCCAAACTCAACTGGACAATTGCAGCAGACTTTCTAACCACATTGCACAGACCTTTGATTTTGTTCTAGATTGGCTATTGGCTACACGTTGGTTTTTAAATGGCTGTGAGCTGGGTCTAATTTCTGCTTTGCAAACACAGTGGGCCACAGGAATAGGCCAATACGATTTTATTTTGAGCCCAAGGTTGTTTTCCTCCTCCTGTTTCACAGGTACACCATGCCTGAAGAGTTTGTGCTTTTTCTGTCAAATGTTTTTTCAATTTAAGGAATGCCACTTCCTGAGACACATCTTCTTAGGAGTAAGATGCCTTTAGGAATGACTGGAACTTGACTTGCAACAGGAAAAAATGATTTTGAGAAGATTGTTGAACAAGCGGGGAAGGTTTTTGGGAAGCAGTTTCTACGTACAAGGAATGATTCTAAAGTATTATTTGAAGTAAATGGCATTAATCCACTTATGTCACAATTTATGATCTTTTTCTGTACTACTTTGAGTCTATTTGTTGTTTACTAACATAGAAAGAAGCAGCTGCATTTTTTGGTAGTCCTTCAGTAAAAATTGTAATTTCAGGACCAGCATCTTTGTGCATGAAGGTTTTTACACACATTTGAGGTTTGAATTCTATCCAAGCCATGGAAAATTCACATCTCCTACTTGCTTCAGCAGTAGATGTATCTGTTGTTTAGAAGTGATTTAACTAATTCAGTGCTTGTTTTTAAAAACAGTAGCTGAAAATAGAAGGTAAATGTTACTGTAGCAACCAGAGATGTTTCACGCTATTTTTTTTTTTTTTTTTTCTCCCTTTCTAGGGTCAAAAGGCTTGGATAGAGAAGACCTTTTCAAAAAGAGAATGCATCTATGTAATTGCCAACAACAAAGATACCAGCAGGTAACTTGAAATGTTTATTTTGGCCAGCAGCAAAGGTTAATGCTGAAGAAACCAGGCTTGGATTTAGACACGTGAAGCTGATGCCCAGGTTGCTTACTGCCTTTAGAAGGAAATTACAGGGAAGGAAAAGTGCAAAACATGCTTGCACTCAAATCTGTGCAGAGCTGGGGGGCATGTCACACAGAGATGCTGAGCGTGAGAGGAAGGAGGGAAGTGAGCTGTTAGCTACTTTGATAACAGGAGCATAAATTCATTCCCAGTTCTTAAAGCAAGGGTGCACTAATGTGCCCTGTGAAGCAAGAGGTACCATTCTTCACATTTGGGATGACACTACAAATGTCAGTGCTGGAATTCTTACTCCAAATACTAATGGTACTGCTAATGGCTAGCTAAATTGTGGTCCAGCTTGTTTGGATAACATAATTTATGTCACATGCTAGCTGTCGCCTCTGAGTAAGAAACAGCTGTTCTGCATGCTTTGTCCTTCCCTGTCCTCTAGCCTATAACATCTTCCCAGCGTGTAACAGAAGTGATTTCTTTTTAATTTTTGCTTGTTAAGAAACCTGTGGGCTGGTGATTCTGGCTTATGTGGATGTAAGTGCAACAGATAGGACATAGAAGAGGTGTTTCTATGATTCATGTAGAGCAAGACATGCTCAGTTGAAAATCTAATGTCTGAATTTTTAATTTTTTTTTAAATCATTATCCAGCATTGAATATACTGTAATCAAAGTTGCTCCAAATTTTAACTTGCAGGTGCTGCTGTGGCCAGCTTATTAACCAACATATTCCACCTCCACCAAGTATAACAGCTAATAAAAATGGAGAAGAAACAAAGCAAGTAGAAGCTCAGCCAGACAAATGGTCCGTCAGCAAACACACCCAAACGTACCCAACTGATGCCTATGGAAACCTTGAATTTCAGGGAGGAGGACATTCAAATAAGGCCATGGTAAGGAGCACAGGCTCCTCTAAGGTATTAGCTACTCTCATTTAGATACTCTAAGGTATTCATCAAGTATTTTCTGTGGTGCCCAGCTTCAGGGCAGGTGAGGCTGCACTGGGGAAGGGGAATGTGGCAAAAGGGCCAACAAAAAGCTCTTCTGGGGGCTTTTTTGAAGCCGGGTGAAGCCCTTTGCCTGTGCTGGGGCTGCTCGTTGCTGAGAGGACTGCTGAGGGCTGGGAGCCGCCTCAGAAAGGGCGGGAAAGTTCCTGCCACAGAGCACAGGGGTTACCCAGAGGCTGTGGGTGTCTCGGCGGGGGCTGCAGCACGAACGGCAGGGCCCTGAGCCTCTGCCGGTGTACTAGGGGAGTTCAGTCCCTCTGTGGTCAGTGCTGCCCATCTCCACTGCCCCTCGAGTCACACGGTGTGGATTGCTGTAGAGACCCAGCCCTGGCTGTACCAGACTGGAGGCTGCTGCTAGAGAAGCTGTGGGACCCAGGCAGAGGCCCCAGCAAACATGGCGGCGCTCAGGCCTCTGCAGAGAG
>JANHGL010015193.1:0-41941 GCA_024611195.1 Ceyx melanurus | reverse complement strand
CCAGGAACAGATCCAGGTGGGTCTGGAATGTCTCCAGAGCAGGAGACTCCACAACCCCCCTGGGCAGCCCATTCCAGGCTCTGGCACCCTCACTGTGAAAAAATTCCTCCTCGTGTTTCCATGAAACTTCCTCTGCCTCAGCTTCCAGGCACTGCCCCTTGTCCTGTCATGGGGCATCACCGAGCAGAGCCTGGCTCCATCCTCCTGGCACTCACCCTTTATATATTGATAAACATGGATGTCACCCCTCAGTCTCCCTTTTTTCTAAGCTAAAAAGACCCAGCTCCCTCAGCCTCTCCTCACAAGAGAGATGCTCCACTCCTTTCAGCATCTGTGGCTCTGTGCTGGACTCTCTGCAGCAATTCCATGTCCCTCTTGAACTGGGGGACCCAGAACTGGGCACAATACTCCAGATGCAGCCTCACCAGGGCAGAGTAGAGAGGCAGGAGAACCTCTCTTGACCTACTAGCCACAGCCCTTTTAATCCAGCCCAGAATGGCACTGGCCCTCTTGGCCCAAGAGCACATTGCTGGCTCATGGGGAGCCTCCCATCAACTAGGACCCCCCAGGTCCTTTTCCCCTTTGCTGTCCTCCAACAGTTCAGTCCCCAACCTATCCTGATACCTGGGCATAAACCAGAGGATTCCTTCCCCTCTTGTCACCAGGCAGTAGGAGGGGAGCTCAGAGAGGGGGAAAATGGAAGCAGGTCCCTGCTGGGCTGACCCACCTCCCCAGTTACCATTGCAGAACAGTTCTGGGGCCCTGCAGGAGGAACTGGCTGTAGGAGAGGAGGATGGTTCACTTGGGCCAGAAATGCCAGACAGACCAAAACATCCTGCTCTGGAGATTTTCAAGACCACCTGGCTGCATTCCTGTGTGCCCTGTCCTGGATGAGATGCTATTCTGTGGTCCTGCTCTGGCAGGGGGGTTGGACTCAAAGCTCAGGTCAGTCAGTGGAGAATGTAGAGAGCAGGAGGAGTGATGACATTACACATTGCTCTTTGCAGTACATCCGTGTGTCATATGACACTAAACCAGACTCTCTGCTGCATCTCATGGTGAAAGACTGGCAACTGGAACTGCCCAAACTCTTAATCTCTGTCCATGGAGGCCTCCAGAACTTTGAAATGCAACCTAAATTAAAGCAAGTATTTGGAAAAGGTCTGATAAAGGCTGCCATGACCACAGGAGCTTGGATTTTCACTGGAGGTGTTAGTACAGGTAAGCAGTTATCAGCACTTTCAGTTTACTTAAGAATTCAATCATGTTTGTTCTCTGATCTTTCTCATAGGCAGAAGATTTAAGTCTACACGAATGAGTCATTAGCTGCTAGACTGAGAAAGGAGCACTGTAATCATTTGTGTTCATCTCCTAGCCAGCCCAAGCCACCAGATTTTCCTGGGTCAATATTGATTTGCATGACTTGGTGTTTCCCCTGGAAAAAAAACAAAGTCAGTGTGAGTTTTAGTAGCAAGGAATCTACTGCTAATTCAAATATACTTTTTTTTCAGTGATTGTTAGCCTTATAGATAAGAAATCACCTATCCAAATTTGCCTAGCTTTAGCTTCTTCCCATTTTTTTGGTACTATTCCTAAAAGTGCACATTTTCATGCACAGCACATGTGCAAACTGCACAGGCTGAGCTCCACCAAGTTCCCACACTGAGCATGTTTTCCAGTCCTTCAGTTATGATCACACCTCTGCTTTGAACTCCCTCTACTTTTTTAACAGCCTTCTTGAATTTTGGGTGCTGCACTTTTTGAGAGAGTGCTTGATGATCTTTTCATCCCTTTGACACTTCCCTGTCCCACGTCTCTGCTTGAAGACACTTCAATCTCCTGTTTGCATTTCCCTCTGCTCTTCTGGCCATGGAGACAGTCACATGCATCTGTCATTCCTTTCTGACTGGATCTAAAACATGAGCTTCTCAGAAACTCCTCCACCAGGGGATTTTGGCACCTTTCCTGGATTCTGCCACAAAAAGGGGATCTGAGTCGGTGTCCAGAATCTGAAGGAATGATGAAGAGTAGCCATTTTGATGATTCCCTGTCTATTGCTGCATTTGGAGACCAGACGGTTTCTCATTAATTTCATTTATTTCATTATCAGTTCTGAGTAATCCTCAAAAAAACCACTTCTGTGCAAATAACACAAATATATTTAGCTGAAACAAATATTTGTATTAAGTTGTTTCTCAGAAAACTGAAAAATGAGAATGAGTTCCTTTGACTTTCATTTTACAACAAAGTTCTAATGTCTTTAAGGGAACATGATGAGAATAATTTTGAACAGAAAAAGTATTTCTTGTATAACTGTAAAATGCAGGGTTTTTTGCTTGCCCAGCCCCCAGAGACAGGATTCCATTTGTGTTTAGTATTGTGTATCACTGCAGCTCAGCAGTGAAGGCAATCCAGGGAAGCAGGTGGTTCTCTGAGCTGTGGTGAGAAAATGCTGGTTTTAGTGAGCTCTCCCAAGTGCCCAGAGTGACTGGAATGAATTGTGCCCACAGGTGTCATTCGTCACGTGGGAGATGCCTTGAAAGATCACTCTTCCAAATCCAGAGGACGAATATGTGCCATAGGAATTGCACCATGGGGCATTGTAGAAAACAAGGAAGACCTGATAGGAAGAGATGTAAGTCTTTAAGGAAACTCCTGTCTCATTTGCAGTGTCAGCTCTGTAACAAGGTATACTCCAAAGAAGATGAACAGTGTTAATGCTTTCACTGAGATTAACTCCTAAGAGCTGAAATTCAACAACTTGATGAAGAAAAAGCTGTTGTTCAAATACATTTCTCAGATTGTCATATATGTCCTGAAAGTAAATACAGAGCTAGTGAAGTTCCATTGCTTCTAGTAGTAGAGACCTCACCTCTGTGGTGACAGTTTGAGGCCCTAACTTCAGTGTGGCAGGCTGAGGCTTCCATAAGCCACGTCCTTTCTGTGAGCAAGCCTGGCATCTATTGTAGACAGGTATTGTGCAGTTCCATGTGAATTACTGGGAACTCAACATGAGAAGGAATTTTGTAATGCAGTAAGAGATTATGTAACACAGCGTGTGATCAAGCAGAGTGCATTGATGAGCTCAGGGGAACATGCAGGAGAGTGCACAGATGTGAGTGCCATCCTCCAGTGCTGTGGAGAGTTGAAGTTTGGAATGTAAAAGCAAACTCCATTTTGAATTCTCTTCATTTTTGGTGGTAAAGCTTTGGTTGATTTCTTTCCCCATAACGCACGTGCTTCTGTATGGGGCAGGGGTGTTCACATTTTCTCCTTAGTTCTAATCCAGGTGCATCTGTCTCTGATCTCCAGGTAACACGGGTTTACCAAACCATGTCAAACCCTCTAAGTAAACTCTCTGTGCTCAACAGTTCCCATACCCACTTCATTCTGGCAGACAATGGTACACTAGGTAAATATGGAGCTGAAGTGAAGCTACGACGCCAGTTGGAAAAACACATTTCCCTCCAGAAAATCAACACACGTAAGTACAGTGGAGCAAACTGAAAACAGAACATCTTAAACAAAGGGAGGGAGGAAGAACTTGAAATAATTAAAGGTATTGAAACGAAATGCTTCTTCCAGGTCTTTCTAGGAGTTTGAACAAAACTGTGAGACTCAATTAGAACATATGCTCTGTGATAAGTGGTGAAAGATCCCATATCTAAGAGCATGGAAAACCCAGAAAAGGATTGCATAAAGAGAGAAAGAGCAGTTGATAAATAATAGCAGGGTCAAAGCAGTAAGAATACAAGGAAAGGGAAATATAAAGGATTTTTGCATGTCTAGCTAAAATACATAAGCATCAGTAAATGCACAGAACAAGGTGATTTTGCACAGGTTCTGTCTCCAGGAATCATGGCACCTCAGTGGCTTCTGATCCCACATTCATATTAACAATTTGTCTTTTATACGAATCTGTTTAATTGGAAATATCAGACTCAGAATTCATCTTCCAGATGAACTCAGCTGGGATTTTTTATTTTTAATGAAGCCATCAAGATAATTTCCTATCAGTGCTTTCATATGTGGATGTTTGTGCACTTTTAGTATTTCTGACAATTGTTGCAGCCTCTCACACAACTTTATAGAATTCCTTTTTTCATTACTTAGAACAAAATTCTTTCAAAAGGTCTTTTTTTCATTAACATTTTTGTAGGAAAAAAAAGAAGATTATAAATGATTGAATAAATTAAAAAATGTTAGATTATCTGTGGTTTTCCATCAACTAGAAAAACCCTGCCACAACGCCTAATTAAAAATGGTCCATAAAAAGTTACTAGTCTTTGCATCCCCACTTCAGTGTAGTGCTATTGGAGAATAGACACCAGTTCAACCTGTTGCCTTTCTGATTACTTGCATATGCTGTTGTAAGCTGTGTAAGTAAGAAAAAATGAATATTCATCATGACAATTGCATGGAACTCTAAAGAAATCTCTTAAGAAGGCTTGAGTGCTCTTCTGGGGAGAGTAGAAAACCAAAGCAGAGTGCCAGGTAAAATAGGCACAGCTGGTGGTGGCCCACAGACACCTTGAGTGCTGCTGGCTGTCTCCAGGACACCTAGGAATCTACTGGAAATAGCCAGAGGAGCTGGAGATGGGGCAGTCAGGGCTCAGGGGCAAGGTGCTCTGGATCATTTAATTTCGTACCACAGGGTGGGGATGTTGGTTCTGAGGGAAGCAGCATTTGGTGGTTTCTGTCACGAGAAGGGCAAAGTTGGGCACACATAGGAATTGAGAGTTCTGTGAAGGGCTGCAGTACACCTACTGGTAACAACACAGGGGGAGTTGTTTTGTTTCTTTTCAACAAGCACAGGCACCTCATCTGGAAATCCCAGCAGGAATCACTAAGGATTTCATGGACACACAGGCCGGCCCATGAGCTGTGACTCCTCCTTGTCAGATCTGGGGTGCCCTGACAGGAGGATGTCAGGAAGCTTCCTTCTGCTGGTATTTTGCACGGTGTTCCTGCTCTTCAGAAAGGAGGGAAGTTTGGAAACACAAACTCTTTCACTCCTTCTCAGCTGTACACAAAGTGCATCCTCTTTATCAAGCGCTGGTCTTTTCAGAGATTAAGAAATGAATTCACATGCTTACAGTAGTGGGATTAGTCAGCCTTAAGGTAATGTTTTGTCCTTCATTTTCCCAAGTATCTTGTGACTAAGGCTACTGAGACCATGTGACCTGTGGGCTTCCCTTTGTCATCCTATGCCTGGAGATCACAGTGAGGCAGGGACAGCAAAGGGATGCTCAGCTGTCGTCTCTTCCATCGGCCAGCCATTTCAGCCTCATGAGAAATACACTCAGCTCATGGTGTTTGTCTTAGGAGAAGAGATTAGGAATGTGTCACCTCACTGAAGACTTGTTGTAGGTAACCAATGCAGAGCTAAAGCCACAGAGAAAGTAGCTGGGAGCCATTCAAGTACCAGTGAAGCTAATGAAGTAGTAGGAGAATCATGTTAGCTGTCTGTCAAGAGATCACAAACGCTTGACCAGCACTAAGGGAACAAGGGATCAGTATGGAGCTGATGCAAAGAAAAAGCAAGGGCAGACAGATATCTTCCTGTCTTCCTTTGGGGTGTCCTGCTGTTGGCCACAGAGTGGCCATCAGTTGTCCTACCTGCTCTGGTTTGAGGTGATGCCGTAACTCAGAGGTCACATCCGCTCAGAGCAGCCCAACCTCTTTAACTGTTGGTGACACTTCCTTTGTTTCTATTCTGGTTTGGTGTTTTTCAGGGCTGGGACAAGGTGTTCCTGTAGTTGGGCTCATAGTAGAAGGGGGTCCCAATGTGATCTCCATTGTCTTAGAGTGTCTGCGAGAAGAACCCCCTCTCCCTGTCGTGATTTGCGACGGCAGTGGGCGAGCCTCGGATATTCTGTCGTTTGCACACAAGTATTCAGAAGAAGGAGGGTAAGATCTTCACCAAACCTCTGATTATATCCCTTGCTTTCAATAAGGTTCCTCAAAAAAAAACAAAACACCCAGAACACCTCAGGGACAAAATGCTACCAACAGAGTCATTCTGCTGTCAGACAAGTTTTGTTGCCTTTTTGATCCTAGCCTGCTGTTGAGTAGAAATTGTTACCACTTGGAATGTTCTTGATGGACACATGTTCCACCTGAGTTCACTGCAACATATTTGGTGCCAGGTTGGGAATATTAGAAGAAAGGAACAAGTGATTCCCAAGACTGAGTATTTTTCCCAGGCCAGGGCTGAGGTTAATCAGTGCATGTGTTTGCAAAAGTTGCACTGTCTGGTTCTGGTGTGTTCTTACCATTTTTTGCATCTCTGGTGGTTCTTCAGGGCACTGCTGATGTAATGAGCAGCCCTCCTGTCTATTGCCCAAATGAACCTTGAAAAATCCCTCTAAATCCTAAGTTTCCTGGAATCTGTTATTTTTATCATTGGTTGTCTTCCCCTTTGGTTGCTAGAAAGTCTGGTTAGTTAAAAAAAAAAAACAGATCTTATCCTAGTAGCATAAAGCTCATCTGTTCTGCAGAGTGAAAGATGTTCTGACAAAAGCTCCAAGTGGAAGCAGCATATTGCATTTTTAATTTAAAATATTGCTTCTCTCAGTCACATAACATAATCTCCCCATTGTCATTGTTAATATCAGGATTTTCTCTTTAGCAGCCAGATGAAGACAAAACCCCAGCATGTTGTCTTGAGTGGGCTGTGGCACACCTGACTTGCCCTGAAGAAACAGGCTATTTCTGTGACAGAAGTGGGAGTTGAACTTGGATTAAATATTAAGCAGACAGCTAGTGTTGACAAGCAGAGCAGATGTTACTTGCTGAACTAGGAGAGCAGCTCTGATGCTGGATTTTTGGGATTACACACAGGACATTTAATCCTACCAATTTATGATTCAGCAACTTTCCTTTCTGTCTACCAAGCCTCCTTAGCTTTGGTCAAACTTTCCTCTTTTGTTTTCTTCCTCATTCTTCCTATTAGCTCCTGAGTAAATGAAAGAGCTGCTCAGAATGAGCTTGTTTCAGGTCTGCTCACTGCTTGCCTTTCTCTTCCAGTGCATATGATGCAGGGTCCAATTTTCCTCTCCAATAATTATGATGAAATTAATGTTTTCCTCTGATAAGGCAGGTCTGTAATGAGAACTTTTTGTCAGCCCTTCCTGTCTAAAAGAATCATTTTCTCACACAAACTTAAAATTTTACTGCACTGTGCAGGCTCAACTGTCTCACTGCTTTGAATTCCTGCTGGTAATGTTTGCCATCATCTGAGAATATATGTGTTTTATTAGGGAATGGATGAAGACTGAAGGGCTCTGTTTCAGATTGCTTTGAGATATCAGATCTTTCTGACCTTTCTACAATGTTTTTGATCTAATTTCTGTAATCATCTTTTGGTTGGTTTGTTTCTCAGTTGAGTTTGGGTTTCTGATGAGGTTTCAGGGATGCTAGCAATTGGAATCCTCCGAGAATCACCAGGATAACCAAGGTGATATATAGTGTGAAGTATTAGGGGTTTTTTTTTAGCTATATGCAAAGGGCCTTGCAACATTTAGAGGCAAAGCAGTCCTACAAGGTGTACTGCTGGAATCCTGAAAACCAAACCCCTTAACAGAAGTCTATTTATAACCTGTAACAGGAGTAAGAGCTGCCTGCATTATACTCCAGAGTGAAAGGCTGGTTCAAGTTCCATGCCAGTTTTTAAATCCATGCTGGGGAGCTGAGATGTGTAAGAGCTGGTCTGGTTATGAATTAACTCTTCATGCACTTCTTACCTGTACTGAATGCAAAGATGCTGTGTGTTTTTGGTTAAAAAAAAAAGAAAGTTTCTTGAACTGCAGGCCTCCTGAATATACATTAATTCTGACAATGTCTTCTTCGGTGTCTCATTTTTCATTTAGGATAATAAGTGAATCCCTCAGGGACCAGCTGCTAGTTACCATCCAGAAAACCTTTAACTACAACAGAAATCAAGCTCATCAACTGTTTATCATTCTTATGGAGTGCATGAAAAAAAAAGAACTTGTAAGTGTCTTCAAAGTAGTTCATGAAGATAATTTCTGTGAGTAAATTTCATAAAGTACTTTCCCTGAGTTACAGTTTATTGTTTTGGTGGTGGCTTTTTTTCCTTCCCATATAGCTCTATAAATGCACACAGTTATTTGTTCATAAGCACAGGCCAAAAAAAAAAAAAAAAGAAAAAAAAAGAAAAAAAAGAAAAAAGGTTTTGTCTTCTGGAAAGCTTCTAAAAAACAGTTAGATTCTTCTTCTGTGGAAATGGAGAGGAGTCTTTTCACAAACTTCCACAAGGCAGACTAAGACACTTAGCCCAAGCAGGTCTGCAGTTGTTGATAATATCTGCTTTCTTCTTCATTAAGAACATTTTTCCTTTCCTTATCTCTTCTAATGTCTGGTGTCTTTGTGTTCCTGCATCATCTGTTCTGTTGAGAAAATGGCTATTCCCTATCTGCTCTTTAGAGTTGCTTTCCAAAAGTGAAGGGTTTGTTATTTTTTAATCCATGTTCAGTATTAATTAACAGAACATTAGCTTATCCAGCTTTTGAATTATTTATCTTTTAAGATTTAGTAACATGGCTAAACTTTATAAAGTCAGTGAATTGTAATGGACTCAACTAAGCAAATGTGACTAGACATATTTTCACTGGTTGATTCTGCTTTTTTGCTTGTCAATATGTAGCTGTCCTGCAGCTCTAATATATTGGAGTGTTATGTCAATAAAATTAACCTCATGATAGTTATCTTGAGTAACTAGCATTTCCCTTTCCAAGCTGACATCTCCATTACTAATGGAAAGTAATAGAAAATAAAGAGCTTGGCATGGCACTTTTGTCATCACGTTTCAAAATTCATGGGTTTGGGGAAGAAGTTTGTCACATTTACCAAAGCAGGGATGTTTTAGGGTAACTGTATTGGGACCATTGAATTAAATGCTTTTGTAGAAATGAAATTTCAAAGGAAAATTTAGTGGAGCTGTATTTAAAAAAAAAAAAAAAGATCTCACGTATTGGAGAATAGTACTAAAGCTTCCCCAGTCTGCTTTCTTTCTCTATGCCCATGTTTAGTCTCTCTTTCTTGTGTTGTAATGTGTTGTGTTTGGTGTTGTGCTGTCCTCTAGATCACCGTGTTCCGCATGGGATCTGAAGGGCAACAGGACATTGAGATGTCCATCTTAACTGCTCTCCTCAAAGGTGGGTTTTCTGAGCATGCACACACTGATCCCAGGGTGGCAGTCCTCTGCACTGTCTGAGTGTCACTCTTGGTGTTTAAGCCTCTGATTTATTTGCTCAGGTTTTAACAGGTCACCAAACATGGTTTAAGGTTAGATCAGCTTGAGGCATTGAAAGCTTTGTGTGGTGTCCTCACCTACAAGCCTGGGATGGGAATGATGCAACAACTGTGCTACTGGTATTTTAACACATCTTAGTGCAGTTCTGGCATGTATTAATAAAGGCAGAAATAAAGCTGGGAGGATTCAAAGACCAGATGGATTTTTCCAGGTCTCAGATTGTGCCCTTGTTAAAGCCTTAGGGCAAAATTTAGGATCAGTCCCATTTTTATTTGGAGTTTGTTATGTTTGAAACAACTGTTTTCTGTGTGCAGGGGTATATAGTAGTTGATCCAGACTTAATATGGGCTCACTGGAGTCCCCAGAGTTAAGAAATAGAGAGGAATTGCTATAATCAAGCCAGAGGAGCTCAGAGGGGAGACTTTTAGGACAGTTAAACATCTGTTTTTAGCATCAATGTGGAACCTTTAAAGAAAAATAAAAGAGAGATAACTTCATTCATTCTTTTGAAATTAGGATTATGGAGTTAAATGGAAGAAACTATAACTTTATTTGATAAATTACTGATTTGTGGTAGAATTATTCTAATGGTAATATGATGTGGAGTCAGGCTTGATATTTTCTGGTTCTTGGAGAAGTTAATTACAGAAGGTTGGCCAATCTTGTTTCACTGTCCATGAAACACTAAACATCTGTGTGTTTTTCTTTAGGTACCAATGCATCTGCTCCAGACCAGCTCAGTCTGGCTTTGGCCTGGAATCGTGTAGACATTGCACGCAGCCAAATCTTTGTCTTTGGACACCACTGGCCAGTAAGACACTTTGCAGAGTCATATGGTTTGTTAATTTAAAATAAGTGGTGGAATATTCACTTTGGATTTTGTTGTCAGGAGAAAAGGATTGAAGTGGTGAGTTTATGCTGAACTGATGCAGGGTATCTCCTTAGTTAAGAATGGCTTGTTTAGAAATCTCCTTATACTGCCTTTTGCAAACATTTGTCAGGACTTTAAACATGTGAAAGAAAGAAAAGCAATCTCATGACAAGAAGAAAATTAACCTTGTTGAAAATACTTTGTGGGATTTGGTAAAAAAAAAGGCATTTACTGGAAACAATTTGTGGCCCTAGGTTCATCTGGACAAGAGCAATTCTGGGGACCCCCAGTGAACTTGTGTGGTGCACGTGGGTTGCCTGGACTCTGTCTGACTGTCATTGCCATGTGCTAGCAGTTGGCAAGGTCCCCACACATGAAACATGGTAGTGCCCTTCTTCATTTGTGTAACTAAAATCCCCCTATTTAAGTCACTTCCATGTCTCACTGTACTGATACTTCTTGCTTTACTCCGTGAACTACCTGGTGGGGAATTACTAGCAAGTGTCATGAAGAGACCAGCCTAAAAGAGGCAGGGAAAATGAAGTGCAAGAATATTTTTGTTTTTAATTAGTTGCCTTTTCTGAAACTGTTCAATAAAATCCTACTCCAAGGAACACTATCCATATGCATGCTGTTCATAATGGTGAGGTCTGTTTAATTTGGAAGGCTGTATGCTTAAATATGAACAAATGTTCCTGCATATGCTGCTTCTTGCACTTACAGCAATGTGATATTTCCAACATTCAGAGTTCATTGAAATGCTTGTATAGAGCGGATTTAATGATCCTAAAGATTATGAAGTATTATTCCTATACAGCTGTGATTTGGACAGAATATTCCATATGTCTCCATATATTTGTGGTTAGATTCAGAGGTCCCCCCCAGCAACTGAAGCCAGCTACTGCTTTGGCCTTTTCCCTACTCATGCTGTGCAACAGTTTGCAACTCCCATAGCCTGGATGCTACTTGACATCATCCTTGTGAAGCAGTTTCTGTCCAGCTCCTGATCCTACTCGTTGCTATTTATTCTGACAATTCTTGCTTTCACTGAGAGCAAATAAGCTGAAGTGTCACAAAATGGAATAGTGTCTCTTCCCAGTCCCCACACTGATTTTATTTCATGAGAGAAATCCTCCACCATCTCCCTACTTCACTACTTTGAATCTCAGTGTTACTGACCACATTAGACAGAGCAGCTTGAAAAAAAAGTGTAAAGATGAGGCTATGCAAAAAGTTCCTTACTTAAGGAAATAGTCATTTGCAGTTGACTGCTTGTGAGAAGCTGTGACTGGGCAGCACATTTAGTAGGAGTGCAATCAATGAAGTAATTACTGTATTAGATTGCTAATGCATTATTAAATACAGCCTATAGGAAGCCTTACAGCTCCTGATGGTACAGCTCCTGAGAAGGAAAAGAAATCTCCGGTGCCTCAGACTAAAGGAGCCAGAGGAAAAGGAAAAGGGAAGAAAAAGGGAGGAAAAGGAAAAGAAGAGCCGGAAGAAGAAACAGACCCAAGAAAGCTTGAACTCCTGAACTGGGTAAGATGGAAGTATTTGTATTAAAGCTATCCATTTTTTAAAAAAAATTTGTTGGTTTGGGGTTTTTTTTCCATGCTGGAGGACAGAGAGAAGGAAAAAACACATTTTCAATTTATAGATTGCTCACTTGCATGTTCTCACAAGATCAAAAGTGGGCTCTGCAGGGATCCCTTTCAGTCCTTGAGGCCGGAGTTCCTCTATCATCCCATATGCACCACATGAAGCTGAAGCCCAACAGGACAAGTTAGTGCTTCTGTGCTGCATCTTCTCCACTGCAGATGCCAGAAGGAAATAAGAACACCAGCGAGCATCTCCATCCTTCCTTGTACATGTTATTTATCCAGTGAAGGCAGTTGAAACATCTCCATTTCCAAGTGCTTATTTTCCCACTTGCAATTAGTTATATTCTTCTGTTGCCTGGGATTGTGTCAAAGGGATTGCTGCTTAAGGGGTTTCCCCCTCTCCTACTGTCTTCTAACCCCTTAGACTGTAATTAAGAGAAGATTCATTAGGCTTGCTGACCAACATTTTCCAAAGACACAGCTAAGTTGGTGGAGGAGGAGGAAGTTCTTCTTGCCAAATGCTTGGAGTCTTTCATCATTACGTGTTTCCTGTTGTCTGAGAGGCAGCAGTTTGAGTGATGTATGTGAGATATGTCAAACATACATCCTTAAACAGTGTGTTTGCATAGAATTTAACTTATTCCTATCACGTCTAGCAAGTAAAGATCTTTTTCATAGCACATGTCAAGCATGGAATGCTGCTTCAGTTAAAGATGCTGAACAGAGTCATGTAAAGCTCTAGCTGTGCTTGCTAAAGGTTCCTTTCACTGCTCTCCCCTCACCCAAGACCTGGTGGGAATACTCTACCATCTGTATTGATTTGCACCTGGATGTCATTCTCTAAATTCCTTCTCACTGACAGATTCTTTGGGCATATCCTAGGTCATGAAAATGGATGTGGTTGTTGGCCACCCAAATCTTGGGCGCTCATGTGTTCTTGCCTTCTCCATCCTGCAATGCAGGTGAACTCCTTGGAGCAGGCCATGCTGGATGCACTGGTTCTGGACCGAGTGGACTTTGTGAAGCTGCTCATTGAGAATGGAGTGAACATGCACCACTTCCTCACCATCCCTCGGCTGGAAGAGCTGTACAACACCGTGAGCAACCTGTCTTCACCAGGGGCAGCCTTTTCCTCCTTCTCCTTCAGAGAGATGCTTGGTTTTCCAAAAAGCTTTGGGTCCTGGCAGGTGTTGGATGGTGGTAAAGGGAGCCATTGATACTACATACAATATCCTGTTGTTTCTCTACATGTACACAATCCTAATTCCTAAGCCTCCAGCAGCTTTCAGAAGCTGTTGCAGTTTGTATGGAAATACAGTGATGTATTTAAACTGCACCTTCAGAACACTTAACTAATGTAGGTAGAAATTTCCTATCAGGCAGTAGTGGTAATCTCAATTATTTTCCATGTATGTATACTTTAATATTATTGAAATGTCAGTTTGGCAAAGTACTTACACAGCAGCTTGCATTCTTCACACACTGCAGAACTCAGTATGGTTTTTCCTTGTGGCCCAGGGAAATGTTTTTTCCCCAAACCATAGACCACAATGCTTTTTTCCTCCAATTCTCCCTAGCCCAACCCAAAGCAAACTCCTCGGGAAGGGAACTATTTCTAGACTGTTTTTCTTCCCATCATTTAAGTGGCAGGTAGCCTAGGACAGCATTCATACAACACAGGACCTCAGTCTAGGCCTCCAGCCCCTTTATGGCTCTTGCAGCCAAGTTCAGAGAGCAGCACAGACTGCTGGGAATTGAATCACCAGATGCAGGATTATGAGGAAGGGATTTCACAGCTCTTGATAGAAACCTGTTTGTCACTTTTCCCCCCTGCACAGTGGGATGGCACACTGTTGCCTAATATTCTGCTTACAGTGCCAGATCATTAATGACTTTTGTGTTTGCAAGAACATCTGAAGACCTGAAGCTCTAATGGACCATGAATGATTTCTGTTTCAGAGACTGGGTCCACCCAATACGCTGCATTTGCTAGTCAGAGATGTGAAGAAGGTAAGCTCAGCTGACAGCAGCACATCACTGTGTGAACCAGCAGTAAGAGCAAACAGCATGGGAAGAGCAGACACTAGAAGTTAGATGGTAGCTGTTAAGGAAATTAAATTCCTTCTTAGGACACACAGCAATGTCAGTCTAAATCAGACTATGCTCTACTGATAGTAATTGAAAAACCAAGGAGATAAAAGCTAAGCTCCTAGTTAGTGTAAAACAGCATTTGAGAAATAGGTTGATGATGTTTCTTCTCTACAAGAAGCTCTTGATGCCGTCTTACAAAGGAGGACTGGAAGGAAAGGCCTCCTGAGTTAACTGAAGCATGAATTTATTCACCTTTGTTTGTTTCCTCATGTGGTTTTTTTGTTGCTTTTCTCCCACCAATCCTACTTTCAGCTGGGAGAAAAGCTGTTCTGTTTCTGGGTGCTACACAGTCCTAGCTTGTTACTCATTTGTTTCCATTACATGCAAATTTGTTTGTTATACATGAATAGGGTCACTGTGAGATCTGTGGTTGTATTTGTGCTCATTAGAGATTCTGGAGGTTTTATTCAGTTACATTAAATTCAGTTACATTAAATAGTCTGTATTCCTTCTTTCAAGGAAGAACCCTATTTAATTCTGGGGGATTTAGATGTGAGAATTATGTGGTCCTGGATTAATGTTTAATTCATATTGACCTGCTTCATAATTTAGCACTTTTCTGATTCAGTGTTCGTCCTTTTGAGTGTCACTAATGCTCTTCTGCATTCTGCTTCCTGGCTTTCCTCCTTTCCATCTCATTTCATGGCTCACCCGTCCAGCGTCAGGCTCGGGGCTTCGGTTGGGTTAACATGGAGGTGATGTGCTTGCTTAGGATATAGTTGTTTCATCATAGCAGCTGCTCAGTGGTGCTGTAGAATCACTTCTTGTTTGTAGGCTGTAGCTTGAGCAGTGGAGCATAGTTTTCAGTTGATGGTTCTAGCTGAGTCCACACCACTATCTAGTTTCCCAGTGTACTAGTGGAAATGGTTGTCTGCCTCCTTCTGGGCTGCACATCAATCTCAATCATGTTCTGCATGGTAGTCTTGACTCTAGATGATCTGATGATGAAATGCAAGTTTCCCTAAAATGTGAAGTCTTGCTGATATTCACCATGAAATCGAGTCATGTTTTTATACTGGATTAATGATAATCAGCACAGGGTTAATGTCATCAGTGGAAACACTGCAAACAACTCAGCCTCGTATGGACACTGATACTGTAGGAATAAATCAGATAAAAACCTCTCCTTAACCTCTCCTTAATTATTGCCAACAACAAACCAACCAACCAAAACTTCCGCCCCCAGTTTTCATTAAGTGAATCAGTTCACCAGTTTTCATTAAGTGAATCAGTTACCATTGATTCTGAACAACCATTCAGAGAGGGAAACCAGTGGCTATAAGTAATACTTGGCTGCCAATTGTAACGTGATGTGATATGTCTAGACAGGTGATGTATGTCATGTTTTCTTATCCTAAGTCCTTATTTTGTGTGTGTGTGTTTTCTTCTTGTGTTAGGGCAATCTTCCACCAGATTATCACATCAGCCTGATAGACATTGGTCTGGTGCTGGAATACCTTATGGGAGGAGCCTATCGCTGCAACTACACCCGAAAAAGCTTCCGGACTCTTTACAACAATTTATTTGGACCAAAGAGGGTAAGAGCTGCTTCAGACTCTATGTGGCCATTGCACAGCTGGTGAAAAAAAGAAATAATCTTGATTTATTGCTTTGTGAGATGCTGCGTGTTAAATTTTAGAGAGCAAAGCTGAAACTCTGGTAGTGAAGGTATATAAGGAACCTGTACAGTGTTTATGTTAAAGAGGGAAGGAGCCAACAGGTGGTAAATAGGAGGTGAGTTTATAATCCAAGCATTTCTAACTGTGGTCTTTGCATTTTTACTGACTCCTACCTGGAACAGTAGCTCTCTTATAACTGCAAACTGGTGCTCAAGCCAGTCCTAGTGATCAAGAAATTGTAACCAACTGCTACTGCCTTAACTTGGGCAAGGCCAAGAATTTAGTCTGAATATGGAAGAGCTATGAACCTGTTGCAGGACTCACTAGTCCTGTAAAGAGCTACTCTGAGAATAATCTAAGCCTATGGAAGCTACTGCAAGCTCAGTAAAGCACTTCATAGTCATGTACCAATCCTGAGGATAGCAGGTATAGCCCTTGCTTTGTAAAAAGGTCTATTCTAATCAAATACAATCATTTTCTTCATTAGCTTATTTCTTTGTTTGCTTCAGCTTTGAAGGTCAAGTGAGGCTTCCTAGCCTAATTACAGAAGACACCCCACTAGGAGACACCCTAGGAATCTAGACCCACACATGGTCAGAAGGCTGCTCAAAGCCCCAGTCCTCTGTGCTCTATAGCACATGTAGAGTCTAGTACTATCTGATGGAATGAAAAAAAATCCACCTTTTAACAGAATCTGTAAAGCAGAGATTGCACAACAGAACAGGAGGGTATTTTCATGGGGAATTGTGAGAGGTTGGAAGATGTAGTTTCTACTGTTGCCTGTGGATACCTTTACCTTGTGTGTGCTCAGAAGCACTCTTTTTTTTCAAGCTTTTGTGATCATGTGGTGAGTTTAATTCTTAAAGCATTATGCTATTGAATGATTCATTTAACTCTTCCATCTAAATAAAAATATTTCATTTGAGTGAAGGGTGGAAAGTATTTTCTAACCTGTTGCCTTCCTGCAAATATAATTAAGAGGGAGATTAATTAATTGTACACTTATTTAGAATCGTAAGTTTAATAATAAATACTGTGCATTTGTAAATGAAAATGTGGCTTTCCTTGTTGTTGTTTGGTCTTCGGATTTTCCCTCCTATCTGACTGATTTTCCTTTCTGTTTTTAATATTCAGCCAAAAGCTCTTAAACTACTTGGGATGGAGGTAAGATGGATTTATTGTACAATACTGCTTTTATCCCAGCATTTCTTGGCACAAATCTGCTCTTGCCCTTAGCTTTTTCACCATGACTGTGGCTTAAAGTAAACTTCAGCTAGACAGAATCTTCCATTAGCAAAAAGGCAATGAAATACTTGAGACTTTATTGATAGGGTCTTCATTGCTGCTTAAAGCTTTGCTCAGTAGTCTTCAGGCAGTTTTTCCCACTGCGAGGTAATAACACATTCCATGATAGGATATACTATAGATTTATCATTCAGATGTGAACATGCATGATACTGAGCAGACAGTGTGATCCATCAGGGCTACTGATGCTCAAGTACACTTTAACCATGCTGTGACAATTAGGGAAAACATTTGGCTGAAGGGAAAAACCAAGATGGTCTGACATGCTAGATGCTGTCCTCCACAATCAAACATCCTTGGGACCATGATGGCACCATGATTTGTTCATTATAAAGCTCACTGAGAATTTTGGGTCCAGCCACAACTCTCAATTACTTGTGTGTCTGCAGGAATTTTTAATTGATCAAGTCTGGGATGATGCCTAAAATTCACTGTGGTTTTGGAGGTAGTTGGCTTTGGTTTTGAAAAGAGTATTAATATTGACCAGGAAAGCATTCCCAGGAGGAGCTAGGTGCCTTTCCCTGGGAAGCATGCTTTCCTCAATGTGGGGACAGTATTCAAACACAGTATGTGTGCACGTTGCATGTCTTCCTTTTAATATGAACTATTCCCACACACAAAAGCCTCTATTTCCCCAAGCAGATAAGCAGCTTTCTTCTCTACAGAGAAAGTCCAGGTTATGTTTAATCACTCTGATCAGCTTCCTATTTTCTAATGGCTCAAGGCCAAAAGCTCAGCCCCTCAGAGGTGTGACCCTTTTTAATCAGTGTTGATTACACATAGGTTGCTTAGTTCTTCTTCAAAAGCACATTTGATTTTCCTGTTTCTTTCTGTGAGAAATGTTTCATGTAGCACAAACTGGAGTGTTCACTTGACAGGGGGTGTAGCCAACCCCTTCTTCCAAGAGGAAGATAAATAAAGATGAACTTTAAAAAAAAAAAGTGGTCAGTAAATTGGCATGACTCCAAGTATTTGGGTTATTTTGATGTCCAGTGTTAGCAGCTCTAAAACAGGCAGCTCAGACTCCTTAGTACTTGTTTTTTTCTTACCCAGGGCTATGTTTTGATTTGATTTTCCCGCAGTGGAGAGAACCTCATTTTTGGTCCTCCATTTGAGATTTTATGTCCTGTGCTCAACACTTTCTTCATGTGCATGGAATTAATGACCCCTGAATTTTCCGTAAGAGACAGAGGCTGCCACTTGCAGTTCTTAAAAGTGCTGAAAATAAAATACATCTGAATTGTTGATCTGAAGAGTTGCCTTGGGAAGCCTGGGGCGTGAGCCTAAACTCTGAATGCGGATTTAAATTCCTGTTTTGTCAAAACATAGTGCACTGTGCTGAGCTTGCTTTAACAGGAATGGTCATTGCTTTTACCTGCAATCCACTCCTGAGATTGGAATCCAGGTCTACAGTGATAATGAGCTCTGTCTACACCTATATATGCAATGTTCTTTCTATGTTATTTAAAGCCTAACTTTCCCCAACGTGGCTTTTCTCCCTTCAGGATCCTGCTTCATTGTCAGTACTTCCCTTCAGTTCCTTCCATGTTGGTTCCTGTAGCAATGGTCCATCCTCCCTATCCCTTTAGGAAACGGGATGCTTAGACCTTCAGTTTGCACTGCACACATAAGAGGAGATTGCTTATTCAAAGGTGAAGACTTCCTTCAGTATCTTGCTGTTCTTGAGGACACCCCCTGCCCAGCTTGCCCCTTTGCATGTTGCCACCCTCCCCACCCTCATGCCAGCCTGGAAACTGCTTTGAGAGCTGTGGACAGGTAGCACTGCTCTGCAGGAATAGATGCAGACCTACCAAATCAGGAATACAGTGGAAGCTCCCCACAGTGAATTCAGGTTTGTTAAAGCTCCCCAGACAGTGCAGAGGAGTTCAGGAAATGTTAATTCATTGCAAATCAACTTGTGCAGTCACACGTGCAGCAGAGATCCACTACACAATGCAGTGTAGAGTGATGCCTTCAGTCCAGGCCTTCAGAACTGATGGTTCTCTGAATAAATGCTGAGCTGTATGCATGCTCTTCACCATCTCATTTCTGTTGGCATCCACTGTAGCAAACAGCAAAACCAAATCAGAACTTGAACCATTACTGTGTCCTCCCAGTACTCACTCTGTGCACAGTGCCATTGTCAGCCAAGCTGTTGAAGACCGATGGGGACATTTTATTTTTCTTTTCCCAGGATGATGAGCCTCCCACCAAAGGGAAGAAGAAGAAGAAAAAAAAGGAGGAAGAGATTGATATTGATGTGGATGACCCAGAAGTCAGTCGCTTTCAGTATCCCTTTCATGAACTGATGGTGTGGGCTGTGCTGATGAAGAGGCAAAAGATGGCACTCTTCCTTTGGCAGAGAGGGGAAGAGACCATGGCCAAGGCACTTGTGGCCTGTAAACTGTACAAGTCTATGGCTCACGAGTCTTCTGAGAGTGAGCTGGTGGATGACATCTCTCAGGACCTGGACAACAACTCCAAGTTAGTAGATGCAGAGCAGACTTTGTCTACTTGATAGCAAGGGATTGTCTGGCCTGCTGAGAAGCTTTACTTTTAGTAAAATACAACAACTTCTGGCAGAATGTGTTCTTTCTTCAGCTTCTTTCTCTGTAAAGCTAGCTAGTTTTAGTCACAAAGGTCTTTTCAGGCATGGCTCACACAAATCGAGGGGTAATCCAATGGTGTATGTAAGCTGACTTTAAGGAGTTATCATCAGTCTGAGCTAATTCTCTCTGGTGACTAAATATTTACTTGAAACTATTGTAGACTGTCCCAAATCAAGCTCGAGACTCAGTTGTTCTTGTCATTGTACATGTGTGTGGAAAAACATAACCCCCAACCAAGCAAACACTCATTTCTGATTCAACTTCCCTTGCATTTTCCAGAGATTTTGGCCAGCTGGCCGTGGAACTCTTGGATCAATCCTACAAACATGATGAGCAGATTGCCATGAAGCTACTGACCTACGAACTGAAAAACTGGAGTAATTCCACCTGCCTGAAATTGGCAGTGGCAGCCAAACACAGGGACTTCATTGCTCACACGTGCAGCCAGATGCTCCTGACAGACATGTGGATGGGGCGGCTGCGCATGCGGAAAAACCCAGGCCTTAAGGTACTTCTGACCTGTGCTGTGCCCAAAGATTCAGCTTCTAACACTACCTAATCCACAGGGAATGTACAGAACAAACTGACTTACTCACTAGAGATGGTTTAAGAGAAGAGCTGTTCTAAAACTAATTTTTCTTTGCTTTCGAGATATTCTAAGGAACGCTACCCCGTCACAAAGGAAAAGAGAAATCCATAAAAGGCTTAGCATGGTTGAAATCTGAGAATGAAGTTGTGGCTTTCAATGAATGATTGACAATTAGGATACAAGCAAAAAGATCTCCTTTAAGGGTCCACGCAGTGGAAATAGAGGAAAAATGAACTAGACATGGACAAGTGCTTCTTGCATTACTTAATACTGTACCAGAAGACACAGAGTCAAGTCTCAGTTTCTCATTACTCAATTGCACAGATTTCACTCTTTTCAACACTCTGTGAAGGTGTGCCACCTTCAGTCTCCCGTGACTGCCAACTGCTGTGCCCTTCTTCCCAGGTCATGCTCCCATTGCTTGCCCTCTGACATTCTTCAGTTATTTCCACTTTCCCGTGTCTCTTAAACCCGTTTGAAACCATTGGGCAAGTGTCCTGCCTCTCAGATTGCATCAAAAGTGCTATGTACTCATTTTTGAGGACAGCAGAGTATCTTGAATGCTATACAAAAGGAAAAGATATTTTTTGATGGGATTTGCCTTGTTGTGAACTCTCTTAATGTAAACAAATATGACCATCTGAGTGGAATTCTTTCTTGTTGTACAGGTTATAATGGGGATTCTCTTCCCTCCCACCATCCTTTTCCTAGAGTACCGAAGTTACGATGATTATTCTTACCAGACATCAAGAGAAAACGAGGAAGGCAGAGAAAAGGAGGAGGAAAATGTGGTCAGTAGTGGGATTATTTGGAATTTATAACAGCTCAAAAGTGCTCGGTTGTCTCATTTATCTGATGATGATACAAGTGTCTCAGTTTAAAATCTCAACTGGTTAGGTGGGATAAAAGTCAGTGAATAATTTGGGAGTATATATAGATATATATATTGGCTGGATTCTCAGTGCCTGTAACTCACCTGTGTAGTTGCACAGACTGATGGAATTTGTGTTTTCATAGTTTAAAAAGTGGTCTATTGGTCAGAGGAAGCATCATGTGGTGAATAGTTGGAGCTGCAGTTGAGAACAGCGCTATTTTTACTGTTGTATAATGATGAAAACTGACAACTTTGGTTTCCAGGATGCAAATGTGGACACAGGCTCCCGAAAAGGAGATGAAGAGAATGGGAAAAAGAAACAAAAGAGCCTTCCAATTGGAACAAAGATCTATGAATTCTATAATGCACCTATTGTCAAATTTTGGTTCTACACAGTAAGTCATCATGGTTCAACTGATAGTGATCATTTCTCTCACCTGTGAAACCAAAAGGATTCCAATATAAAAACAGTAACCAAGTAATAAATAAATAAATGGTATAGAATTAATGGAATCTGATGGGTAAAGCACTCCCTTTATACAGAGAAAAATGCGTAGGCAACAAAACAGAATGAATAACTGAAGCTTATGCTGTCAGCCTCTCAAACTCCTACATCCTTTGAAGGAGGCCCTGTCTGGATAATCATGTGCCAAACTCAGTGCAAGCTCCACAGTCCAGTCACTCAGTCCCAACTGGGCTGGATTCTCTTGCATTCTAAAGGCTCTGGCTCCTGTTCTGCCTTGACTTACACTTTAGGACCCATTAAGTAATGCTGTAACATCAGTGCTTGCCATATGCTCTGGTGACAGGCTCAAATGAAAGCAGCCTAGATGGAAGTACAGTTCCCAGTCTGCTATGACTTAATAGGTATTTTTATTTAAACAATTCAAACCAATCTAAACTAAAAGATTTATTTTTTGACAAGCATCTGATTTTCTCTTTAGTGCATCAAGAATGAGCTGGTACTAAACTGTGTTTTCGTAAAACAGAAAAAGCATTCATGCTACTGCTCATAAAGATTGTGTCACCTGTAAAAAGGATACTGGTTTCTTTTTTATCCAAAGTGAGGACTTATGATACCTAGCACCTCATATTACTATGTAGGTTTTTAGTTTTAGAAAATCAGAATCACAGAACACCACTGATCCCTTTCCACTGCTGTATTAATAACTTAAAAGCAAAGTTCCCTTTTAATTTTAAAGCAAAATATATGCCATGGTTTCACAGTGTAAAGAAGTTACATTTTAGTAGATCAAAGAAGCCCCAGGCAAAAAGGGCCTGATTTAGAAGGCTTTGGAAATTAATTGTTGCTTTGCTTCTTTCAACAAACGAGACAATTCAGCTGCCTGGATCATCTACTCCACAGCATCTGTCATCCCTTCAGCTGCTGGCAGCCTGTGGCCTCTGCCAGTGTGCTTGTCAGCTGCAGGGAGGGCACTGCAGCAGGCCCTCCAGAGAAGAAAAAGCTATTTCCTCTGCAGGGGAGGGTGCTGAGCAGCTGGATCTGCTGTGAGGCACGGAGACATGAGCATCACCAGCTGGGCAAAGCTGACTGGCAGCTCTGTTGACTGACATTATCACTCCAGAAATTAGACAGATTTTATTTTTCTGTGTGTAATCATGGAATAATCCTGGGATCTATCAGCTGAAGTCCATAAAGGATTTTTTTCTCTTTTTGGTAGATATCCTATCTGGGGTACTTGATGCTCTTTAACTATATCATCTTGGTGCGGATGGAGCGGTGGCCATCAGTCCAGGAGTGGGTTGTCATCTCCTACATTGTGACCTTGGCTTTAGAGAAAGTCAGAGAGGTAAAGTCTGATCACACCAACATCTCATAATCCTTAAAAGGAAGCTCATCTTAAGAGGTAATCATGGCATGGACTTGTGCAGAGGGTTGAGAAGCCACACTTGAGAGAGGAGATTCTTGTATCCACAGTGTCCCAAAATGCCCACCACTGGAGAGAGTTTCATTTATAAGGCCATCTCCACACATTAAAACTTGATCTTTTGGGCAAAAGACCCCTGGGGTCATTGGTCAGTAGCCAAAATGGACACTGTCATTCTCTTATCTGTATTTCTGAGGAAGGGCAGGACTGTAACCCAGGGAGGAAATCTCAGTAGGTACTTGAGGAGACCTGCAGGCAGAGAGGTGTTTTGAGCAGTTAATGAAGGAATAATAAGAGAGACCTGTAGTGACAGGGCAAGGGGCAGCCATTTTAAACTGAAAGAAGGTAGGTCTAGGTTGGACATAAGGGAGAAATTCTTTATGGTGAGGGTGGTGAGGCACTGGAACAGGCTGCCCAGGGAAGTTGTGGAGTCCCCATCCCTGGAAGTGTTCAAGGCCAGGCTGGATGGGGCTCTGAGCAACTTGATCTAGTGGGAGGTGTCCCTGCCCACAGCAGGGCAGTTGGACTGGATGGTCTTTATAGGCCCCTTCTGTGATTCTTAGAAGAGGACACGTTGCCTGCTAGTAACTAAAAATATTGTTGCTTGAGGCAAATTTTGCTGGCAGGGGAGTGAGTCTCAGATGCCTATTCAATGTGACAGGATTGTTTTCTTTATCATGACCATTGCTTCAAAAATGGAACTTGGGGAGGTTTTCCTAATGATTTTTTGCTTGTGGTTTTGTTTGTTTGTTTGTTTTGTTGTTATTACTTTTATTTTTATTTCAGATTCTGATGTCAGAGCCTGGCAAACTGAGTCAAAAAGTGAAAGTTTGGCTCCAGGAATACTGGAATATCACTGACCTGGTGGCTATTTCAGTGTTTATCATAGGAGCAATTCTTCGTCTACAGAACCAGCCTTACATGGGTTATGGAAGGGTGATCTACTGTGTGGATATCATCTTCTGGTACATCAGAGTACTGGATATCTTTGGGGTCAACAAATACCTGGGACCTTACGTCATGATGATTGGAAAGATGGTTAGTGCCTGACCTGCTCTCAGTTATGGATTCCAGAGGTTCATGGGAAACTCAGTTCAGTTCTGATCTCAAAAAGAGGTCTTCTATCCGAGTGGAACTCTGAATAAGGGCTGGGAAAAAGATGTGGTGTCAATACAAGATGCAATACTCTTGCTAATGAGTGTTTGTTTTGAGAGGGAACCTTTCTTTGTGTGTGTGGTTTTTTTTTTTCCTGAGCCAGCCAACGAAGAGTTGTGGCCAGAAGATGACAGAGCAATGATGATACCATCCCTTTGCAACAGCAGGTCTGTGCTGAAAGCACAGCAGAGCTCACTTGATGGAAAACAGAATAGGGATAGCCAAGATTTTGGCATTTCATTTAGCATTTCTAAGTTGCAAAAACCAGAAAGCAAGGTGTTCCTGTGAATGCCGCTGCTCTTGCTGCATTTCCGTGTGTGCTTTATTCATGAGCAGTGCTTAATCCTCCAGAGGAACGTGTCGGGGACACGCTGGGGAGGCCAGCAGCGCTCCCTGCTGCTCAGAGCCTCTCCCTGGTGTCTCTGCAGATGATCGACATGCTGTACTTCGTGGTGATTATGCTGGTGGTCCTGATGAGCTTCGGGGTGGCCCGGCAGGCCATCCTGCACCCCGACGAGGAGCCCTCCTGGAGGCTGGCACGGAACATCTTCTACATGCCCTATTGGATGATCTATGGAGAGGTGTTCGCTGACCAGATAGACCGTAAGAGTAGAATTCATAGTAAGAGTCTGTTTTCCTGTTTCTCAGGCAGATGATCAGCTCCAAATTAACAACTGGCTTTAATTTGGAAGTGGTGTTTTGTCTTTGTGATCCCATAGTTGTTGTTTGCTGGTGTCAGCCTCCAGAGACTGAAGGGGTTTTTTTTGTTCCTCGCCTGCCTGTCCTGTCTCTCAGTTTCTCTTCAAATTCACTTGTCACTGAGAGTGATAACAGTCTGGAATATTCTTAGAGTATAACAGTATTCAGTGTTCTGTTAACGTGCAGGGATCAACAGAGGTAATTCTGAAATGTTTTTTGGAACCTAAGTTTTACCAGTAGTTCCAACAGAAGATGTTAAAAAATGAAATACCTTGCACAAGAGATGAAAATCCCCCTATCCTTTCACCTCCAACAGCACTGGTAATGGGCTGATGCTTTAACTCCCAGTGAAACTTCTATTTGTTTTCCAGCTGTGTTTCCATTTCATGAATCACTCATTTCTTCTTTTTTACACCTGTGGAACAAAACAAAAAAAGGAACACACTACTTCATTGGTTTTGGGTGTGGAAATGGCCTTTCTGACCTAAAAGCTGCACACTTGGAAAAAATAACTCTCAGTATTTTAGAGGAGGTAGAAACTGCCATTTCAGTGCTAGTTTTGTGTTAATATTTGACATTTGTACACAGCCAAATATGCATTTGGCCTCCTTTGGCATGTATCACATAGATTGCACTTCATCTGAAATCACAGAAGCTGCTCTTTCAGCACTGTGCATGTATTACCTCCACATCTGTCAAAATGCATAGTGGAAGGCAAAAGAAACTGTGAGGTCGAAGGTCAAAACTTAAAGATCCATCATCAGGAGAAACCATTTTTCAAAATGTCAGTATTTGAATAGCTTAGAAAGGAGTAAAGTGTCATTAGTCTGTTTCTGAACAGTGCACACTGTTGCAAAGATCATATAATCTTCATTTTCCTTACGAGTGCTTGTCTCTTTAATGTAACTTATGATACAGTAGAGTACTCTTGACAAAGAAAAGGTCAAGCCAGTCATATATTGTCTGCTACTGCAGGATGAGCTCAGGGTCTCTCAACTGGATTCATTCTCCTGTGGGAGGAGGAGACTGTAACAGGGTGTCCCTGGCCTTTGTGGTTTGTAACGTGCCTTCCAATCCTGCTTCACTTTGAACAGAGTATGTTTGCCAGTGTAGGCAGTTTGTTTTCCTCATAAATCAAACCTCACACCTTACTAACAGTACTGGTCTCTGGCCTGCAAGGGGTGTCCCAGGCTTCTCTCATGCATCCAGTCATTTCTCAGCTGGATCTTCAGTATCCTCTGAATTAGAGATCCGTTCTTGCAGTGTGAAAGATGAAAAAAACAACTTCAGGCTTTCCAGTTGCACAAGTTCTACCCAGTTAGTTGTTCCACTGGCCTTCCCAGGTTTGCTGTGTCAGTAGCTCCAACATAAGCTACTTGGAAACATGTGCTGTTGGTGGTGTTTTAATTGTGAAGTGAAAGTGGGTATGAAATGAGTTCTAATGGTATAACTAGACTGCCTTACAATTGTTCTGTGCACTTCTTATTTCTATAACTCCACAGACTGCATTCTGAAATGTTATTTTCTTTCAATAAGAAATGTTCACCCTGACCTTTCTGTGGTTCTCTGGAACAACACCACAGTAGCAACCTCAGAGCTCACTAGTGATTGCTAGGGGCAGTCTGATCCTGATTCTGTCTAGGGCTTGTGGACAGCTTTGCCAAGGTCCACAAGCATAGACAATATATGGAGAAAGTACTGCATCACATTTTTCCATTTGAAATAAGGTAATTGGACTTTTGTCTGTAGCCTCCCTGAGGACAAGAGGTCACAAATCACAGAATTGCTGAGGTTGGAAGCCACCTTTTGAGAGATCTAACCAAACTTCCCTGCTCAGAGCAGGGTAACTTAGAGATTGGTGCTCAGGGTCTCTCCAGTCAGGTTTTTGATATCTTGATATAAAGATACTAAGTGCAGCCTGTCTGGACAACCTGGTTTAAATGGAATTACCCCTATTTTTACCTTTGCCCACTGCCTCTCTCCTTTTTCTGGATACCACTGAGAAGAGTCTGGTTCTGTCTTTGCTCCCACCCATTACCAGGTATTTATAATACTGGTTAAGATCTCCCTTGGCCCTTCTCTGGGCTAAATTATCCAGGTATCTTAGCCTTGCTTCATTTATCAGATGCTCCAATCATCTTAATAATCTTTGTGGCCTGTTGCTGGAATCTTTCCAGTATGTCCATTCCTTTGGGAGAGCCCAGAACTGGATACACAAGTCCAGCTGTGCTGAGTAGAGGTGAGTATTGACCTCCCTTCCCTTGCTGCTAAACACTTCCCTTACTGCATTTAGGGCTTGGCAAGCAACCACCCACACTGGTGCTCAGAATGGGCTTGCATGGTGCTGTACCCTGTACTCTCTCAACAATGAACAGAAATACAGCTGTGCAATAGGAACAGCTGGCAGACTCCAAGCCAGGGTGGTTCTTTTCTGGAACAAACCAACGAGGTTTCCAGACTAGCTGAAATAAATGGTATTTGTGTGGTAATTCTGAGCTGTTTTGTGTTCATGGTGACCACCAGTTTTGTTGACTTGCCTGAAAGATGTGTGTGTTTTGAAATGATCATCTGCCAGAAGCATTTTGTGATTTGTTATTAATAGAATTAATTAGTGACATATGGAACAGCTGGGGAAGACAGCATGAGGAGGCAATGCAGAGTGCAAGGCATTTGTAACAAAGGCAGTGTTTCTGAGCATATGTCTCTGCTGACATTTGAGTTGCTTATCTTGACTGCAAAACTGCATTTTCAATCATCTTTTTTCTCCCCTCCCCCCATATTATTCTATTTTTTTCTTTCTTCTTTCTTTCTCTCCCTGCCTCCTTTTCTGTTTTGTGCACAAATGGAATGCTGTTCAGTCTATGCCATGGAAATCAACCGTAAGTCTCTGTGGAAAGCTGATTATCTCATTTAGCTGAATGTGTTCATTCATCTTTTTCTTCACTAGATACTGCCATTTTCTAGGGCTCATCCAATATTCAGGTGTGAATCCCATTTTCTACTGTAAGAGTTTCATTTGAAAAGAAACATAGGAAAAATATTATATTTGAATTCAGATCGCATATCAGAAGTTTTCACTGAGCTTGTGTGGTAGCTTTGACTTGTTTCTAGTACATTGACAGTAAAAGAATCCATTTTTTAGGTTATGATGCATGAATGTCATGGTATAACTCATTCCCTTTGATTCCCTAGATACAATGTTAGTGTTTCTTTGGCAGTACTTTCATTCCATATAAATACTTACTATTATTCACATGGAATATGAATGATTCACTTGACTGTCCTGTTATAATTTTCTAAAGATACAGGAAAAATGTAGATCTGATGTTTGAAAAACAAGTAAAATCTGTTTTATTAACCATAGTCTAATTATCTCTTCCAGTCCACAGTAAATCGGATTAGTCTGTTTTCAAACAATTGGAAGTATTTTTCAGGGGAGATGGAAACACTGCTTGTTTGGTTTAGTTTGAAAAATGCTTTTTAAAAACCTTGGCTGTCTATTCACATAAACAAAACCTGCAGTGAACTTAAGTCTGACTTAGTATTTAGTAAGACTTCAGCTCAAGAACTTGTGGTTGATAATCATTTCACCTGCTACTAAACAGTTATGCTTTTTTGAAATCCAGAATGCTGGCACTGCACTTAAAGACAGAGCAAATCTGCTGCTTTTACCAGACTCCATGACTCTTGTCCCAAACAACTGCATTCTCAGGATTCCTTCAGGCACTGATTTTTACATGAGCTTGAGAAACATTCTCCATTTTTGTCTCATTCTCAACAGTCTATCATGCTATTACCCTATCATTTTTGGTCGATAATTTATTTTTTTGGTTTAAAAATCTATTCAAAGGGTAGAATTACTGTGAAAAAGAACGGCAACAGAATCTGGGCTGAGAAGTGGCAGCAGGGCCACCTGCTGGCAGCAATAACGGCTCCAGAAAGGACTGGACTGGGGTCCATCGAGGGAGGCCAGGCAGGGGCAGGGACAGAGCCCACAGCTCAGGCTGGGACAGGTGTGCACAGGGAGTAGGTGCAGACCCCAGGTGAACCTGGTCATCTTTACTACACCCACACCCAGCACAGGTCTGACTAAGGCCACTAAGCAGATCTTTGGCAAGGTGTGCACACAAGTTTGGTTGGGGATAATACCACTACTAATGTGGCCATATGCACTTTTAAGTGCTTGTCCTAGCCTAAGACTGTGAGAAAAAGAATATCCAAATGCATGTGAAGAGAAGGCAAACTTGGAGCTGCCTCTCTGCTCACAGTTAGGGGAAATGATTTGTGTATGTTGTAGTTAGAAGCAGAATTTGAAGTAGGAATTACACATACTTGCTACAAGAACTCAACTGACAACATTTGTTTAGCTGTTTAAATTTAATGTGTGTGTCATCATTAAAGAAATGTGAATAGGGCTTTTCTTGAAGTATCAGGCAATTTGTAAAAAACACCTTTCCTGGCTTTTTTCAGCTCCTTGTGGGGACAATCTTTATGATGATGATGGTAAACGCCTTCCTCCGTGTATACCAGGGGCCTGGCTCACTCCTGCCATCATGGCCTGTTACCTCTTGGTGGCAAATATCCTGCTGGTAAACCTGCTGATTGCTGTCTTCAAGTATGTAAACAACCATGCATCTTTACTTTCTTACTATTGAGAGAAAGTTTTGTGAGGGCCCATCGAAGAATTGTGCAAGGGTTTGCATTTGCACACAGAATCTACATGTGCAAATTCCACAAATCTAGATTTAGCCATCTCTGGAGTAAAACTAAATCCATTAATGCTGCTTATCCACACAGTTGCATGGTTTTCCTGTCGTGACTTAGGGATTACACACAAAAAAAAGTCAATAGAATGGAAATGCCTCCTTGCTGGTAAGACTTACCTAACCCAGCACCTGAGGAAAGCAGGGGCTCCATTTCTGATGCCCAAGAACATGCAATGTTGGAGGGCTGGCTGACATAGGTAGCTGGTGTCACAGCTACAAAAACAGGTCATTGTGTGCCCAGAAATCCCCAGCTCACAAAGCCAGTGTTTCATTTTATGGATGTAGCTTAAAAGGTCATGAATTTTGAAATGCTCAAATGCCATTTTCACATTGGTAGGGGGAAGGGGAAGAACCTTACAATGGTGGCTATTATTGGCTACAGGACCAAGGAATCAGCACTTTGGGAAGTGGGTCATTCTGTTAACTCCTGCCATCTCAGCAGCATTGCAAGGGGCTGAGGTCTTGCTGCATGATTCCTGCTATTCAGGAGACCCAGAATGAAGGCATACCATCATTTACCCTTGGTAAATCATCTCATGTGTGCTTAACCAAAAGAAGCCAAAAGCTACGTGTGCTCAAGAGTTTCAGAGATGTTTCAGCTGGGTTTGTGAAGGGAGATATTCCAAAGCACAAACAGTTACAAAAGAAGTGGGCAGAAAATATAAAAAGAGAGTGCAAATATCTTCCCCTCTAAGCGGAGTGAGCTGTCTGAGCATACTTTCAAATAGCCTGAAAAGCTTTATCTAAGGCAGAATATCAAGTCTGCCTTCTCTTGGTATTTCATAACCTTGGCTGCTTTTATCTCTGGACTGGGCACTATCACACTCCTTAATATCCCCTGAGCTACAAAATAAAACATCTTCATAACACACTGTATTTTGATGTAGAAATGATGAGGCCATGGCTTCCAAGAACAGATTCCATTACAAGAATAGGCAGTATGTTTTTGAGTCAGAAGTTTGAGGGAATAAGGTTTGCATTGAGGGCATTTTGTGGAGACTCAGAAGTCTCCTATGTAGGTCAAGCTGATTAGCATATTAAAGGCAAACTATGTGAAGCTTCTGGGTTTAGCATACAAACCACCTTTCATGGATCCAATACTACACTATCAGTGTAATATCAAATACTGGCATGTGTTAAAAGAAATACTTTATAACTAAGCCCCAAAATACCAATTCTGTGATTCATAAATTGTGCAAGTTTCCTTTCAGTAATTGGTAAAGGACATTATACAGTAGGAACAAACAGTCCTAAGAGGAGAACTGTTCTGGGTGGTGCATGAGGGAGGCAGAGTGCCTTCTGCTTTGTTGCCCTCAGTGTGGAGAGGGAAATAATGAACTCAAACTGCAATTCAGCAAGTTCTGCACCTTCTACAAAGGGCTGAACCAAAAAAAGTCAGACATATCACAGAATGTTAGGGGTTGGAAGGGACCTCAAAAGATCACCTGGTCCAACCCCCCCTACCTGAGCAGGATCACCTAGACCAGGTCACACAGGAATTTGTCCTGGTGGGTTTTAAACATCTCCATTGCTGGCTCATGGTCACTGCTGCCACCCAGCACCCCCAGGGCCCTTGCCCCTGCACTGCTCTCCAGAGGTCATTCCCCAACCTGTGCTGGTACCTGGGGTTGTTCCTGCCCAGCTGCCAGACTTGGCACTTGCCCTTGTTATATCTCATTCAATTTCTCCCCTGTGCCCAGCTCTCCAGCCTGTCCAAGTCTCTCTGGATAGCAGCTCAGCCCTGGTGTGTCACCACTCCTTCCAGCATTCCAGCCTGTCCAGGTCTCTCTGGATGGCAGCTGAGCCCTGGTGTGTCACCACTCCTTCCAGCTCTCCAGCCTGTCCAGGTCTCTCGGGATAGCAGCTGAGCTCTGGTGTGTCAGTGAACTTGCTGACAGTGACTCTGTCCCCTCACCCAGGTCATTAATGGATATATTGACTAATACTGGTCCCAGTAGTGACCCCCGGGGAACCCCACTGGACACAGGCCTCCAACTGTACTCTGTCCCATTACCCACCACTCTCCTGCAGCTAGTTCCCAGTCCACCTCACTGCCCAATTGTCCAGACCACACTGCCTCAGCTGAGGTGCCAGGCTCTGTGGGAGACAGTGTCAAATGGCATGCTGAGGTCAGGATGGTCTGGTGGTGTCGCTTAGCTGCTCCTCTTTGCAGTCTAGGACTTTGCTCACTGCTAGTTTGTGTCATTGCCTGATCTAAACTGTGTTCCTTTGCAGCAATACTTTCTTTGAGGTCAAATCAATATCCAACCAAGTCTGGAAGTTCCAGCGGTACCAGCTGATCATGACATTCCACGACAGACCTGTCCTCCCTCCACCCATGATTATCTTCAGCCACATCTACATCATCATCAAGCGGATCTGCTGCCGCTGCAGGAAGGGGGAAGGAGACCAGGATGAGAGGGACAGGGGGCTGAGTATGCCACAAACCTTCTCTAAGTGCAGCTCTGCACCACATTAGCAGCAAGCAGCAGCCTTGGCAATGCTCAGCTAGTCTGGTCACATTGCTTTGCCAGTTGTGTTTGCAGAACACTGTATGGGACAACATTTCTATCAAGCCAACAGCTCCTGAGCTCCACAGGCTCCTGAGAAAAGGGAATGCTGTGCTGCTGCTAATGAAGGCTTTAACATACTGTCTTCAAGCTGTGTGATGATGTCTGTTTAATTCAGTTTCACCAGGTTCCTATTTCAAATAGGAAATGGAAAGGGATCACAGCTTCAGATGTGATTGTGAGCAGTCTGTGTCTGAGCATCCCCACTTTGCTGTCTCCATGTTAGAGCTTTACTTGTCATTTCACAGGGCAACTGTGAACGTCCTCTGTACATGTTTATTATTATTTTCATTATATGCTTGGAAATAATCAGATGCTCACAATTACCTCTCAATGCATTTCTACATTCCAAGAGTAACATGTTTTCTAAGTAGTTACATTGCTGCACAATATACTCCTCAGTGGAAAAAAAAAAAAAAGCTTAAATAAAACATGCCCTCCAAATGCAAGGAGACAAATTCAAACAAAGCATGAAATGTTCCCAACAATTTCTATTTCCCTTGGATTTTCCTGACATGATTATATAATTTTTGAAGCTCTTATCCAAAGAATGGTGTGTGGTATTAGATTATCTGTTGCCTGTAACTGGCATCCTTTTAAGAACAATGTTTGAACGAAGGAACAGTCAAACTGGCAGAGACTTTGTCCTGTAAAATCTGGTCAGTTTGTTCAGCACGTAGCACTGCTGCTAAGAAGTTCAAAGGTCATTGAGAAAATACAGCCCCAGTGGATGGTCATAAAAGCAGCTGATGGTCATAATGCATTCCACTGCTTTCAGAGCTGTGGCCACCTTTGCCTAAGTGCCCATTATACAAGAGCATCTGTTCATTTAGTGCAGAAGTAGGATCTGCAGTATCCATCTGTCCAAAATAATCTGCTAAATTAGATTTCAAGTGACTGTTAGAACTTCAGAAAGAAAAGAAACCGTGTTTTGTTCTTCTGTTTTGCACAGAGCTATTTCTGAATGATGAGGAGCTAAAAAAACTGTATGAGTTTGAAGAACAGTGTGTAGAAGAATACTTCCAGGAAAAAGAAGATGAGGAGCAATCATCTAATGATGAACGCATCAGAGTTACTTCTGAAAGGTACCTATTAGAAGAAAAAACATTACTTACCTGGAACAGTATCTGCTTTTTTTGTGTCTTCATTATAACCAAGGCTTGATAAAAGTACAACAGATTTAGTTCTCAAAACCACAACCAGTTCAGAAGCTAATCTGAATCGTGTGCAGGAGAGCAAGGTTTTGGTGTTCCTACTGGAATGCCACTAAGGCTGCTGGTTTGGGCAGCTTGGTGTAAGAACATTTCTGTTTGTGGTGAATTTTTTCCCTCTCATCCATCTGATGATCACAGTTGTACTTTTTATCTGAGTACTTCACCACTTGCTGAGCATCCAACAGCTCATCCGACCACAAGAAATATTTTGGAGCTTAATGATAGAAGAACTGAGGGTTCTTCCCTTGGACTCATGGTTTACACTAGGGTCCAGCACTCCCAGCTGCTGAATTCTAATCTCTGCCACAGATTCTCTTGGAAGCTGTAAAGAAGGCACTTAGCATTTCAGCAGGAACTTCTGCACTTAAAAGCAGGGAATTCCATGTGTAAATCACCAAGCAGTTCTGAGGGCAGGTGATATCTGCATATTGCTGTGTAAGGACACAGGGATTATGGCAGCAGCACTTCTTTACCACTGTCTCCCAAGGCTCTGCCTATTCTGTTAGTAGTTCCAAGTCAGCCAAAGGATTTGGTCTTTTGTCACTTTCTTGAAATGATGAAAAAATGAAAATGGCACACAGTTTAAACACTCTTCACCTTAATCTCCCTCACAGTATTTTGAAGATGAACTGTTGTATCTATCTTACCTACCTATTTACCCTCCATTTAACGTGTCTAATACAGTAGCTCTGTGAGCTATATAAACATCTTTCTTTAGAAGGGTACATCTTGCATCATGGTATGTGAAGTCTGAGAACAGAGAAGTAAATGAAATCTGCTACATGCATTCGAGTAGATTCTGTCACCCTATTTATCCAAGGCAGTTTGTCAGAATCCTAGGTGTTGTGGCAGAGAATAAAGCAGGGCTGGTGAGCCTCACTAATTCCCTGTGGTCTATGGCCACAAAGCAGATTTGCTTATTTCTTGCTCCAGATGCTGCATCATCTTTTGTGTGTGAAAGCAAAAGAATGTTAAGTTAATTTCCACAGTATTTACTAGTTACATTCTAATGCATTCTTTTTATATTCTTCTGGTACCATCACTTCCATTACATGATGAAAGAAAATGGAACAAAAGTATTTTAACTGAACTAGACAAGAATTCCAGTCCCTTCAGCTGAGACATAATTGAAAGGTATTTCAAGAGCTAAAGTAATCCCATACACACCAGCTTCTGTTCTCTCTCGTGCTGCTGCAAAGCCTGTTTTACAACATGCCTTGATGAGCTTTTGTTATCCTGGAAGCAGGACCTTAGACAGCTTTTTTCACAGTGAGAGGACAACTGAACATGGAGTGGGTGGCAGCAGGAACGTTGGCAGTAGGCTGTCCCTAGAGGCTGCAGGTCTTGGACTCTCCTGGCATGTAAATAAGGGCAAAGTCCAAACAGCCCTCTGATGGGATGCTGGAAAGCACAGATAACAAGACCTTTGTAGGGATAAAAGGAGACATGGCACAAAATTCTGCCTTAGAAAGAAATCAGTAGCTGGGCTCCTGTGAGGGGTTAGTCACTGCACCATCCCATAGCTTCTGTCCTGTGCTTCTTCTTTTGCACCCAACAGAGTTGAGAATATGTCAATGAGGCTGGAAGAAGTGAACGAGAGGGAGCACTTCATGAAAGCCTCTCTGCAGACCGTGGACCTGCGGCTGTCTCAGCTGGAGGAGCTGTCGGGGCGGATGGTGAACGCTCTGGAGAAGCTGGCGGGGATCGACAAGTCCGAGCTGACCTACACCCGCTCCCGGGCCTCCTCCGAGTGCGACGCTGCCTATCTCCTGAGGCAGAGCAGCGTCAACAGCTCCGACGGCTACAGCCTCTACAGGTACCACGGCGGCGACGAGTACGACGACGGCGCTGCCCCGATGTCACCAGCGGTGGCGCTGCGGAGAAAAGCTCATTCTATTGGTGCCAAAGAAGACGTAGCAGACCCGAGGATGCTGGTTCCCGAACACCACGCCAATCCCTGCTACAACTCCAGTGCTAATGCGGCAGATTACAGTAAAGCTACTTTAGAAATTGCACAGAACCTTTCCAGACCCCCTTCTGCTTCGGGTGGTTCTGGGGATGAAAAGCAGGGGGATTTCAAGAGTGATGGAATGGTTCCTCAAGGTATCAACCAGCTGGATGCTGTGACCAACAGCCAGTCGGTAGCAAGGTCAGATTTCCAGAACACCCAGCTGAAAGTAGAACGCACCAAGTTAGAAGCAACCATCTCCTACCCTTTGGACAGGTCCAAAGCCATGCGCTACCTTCCGCCCGAGACCTTCAGCGCCTGTCAGACCACCATGATGAAGTCCAGAAGCTTTATCTTTGCCCAGGGGGGGAAGCTGGTGGGAGGAGTTAACGACTGGAGCACGGAGTACAGCACCATCATGGACCAGGTGTGCCCCTCCACCATCGAGCAGTGGGCCACCGAGTGGAAGTACGAGGTGGAGCAGCAGCTTTCTCAGGAGCGGCCTCCGGAATACCCTGGTCTTGTGTCAGAAGCAGAAAGGCAAGCAGAGCAGAAGCAGCTAGAGATGGACACAGATGATGACAGTGATGGTGGTGAAGCAGGTATGAGTGCCTCTTACACCTCTATGCCTGCCACCGTCAAGGCTGAGAAAGAGAATTTGCTCTCAGTAAAGCCAGAAAGGACTTCAGGGTTCCCATCGGTGCGGTCCAAGAGTCTGCACAGCCACCCTCGGAAAGCCAGGTCTGTGAAGGACAAACTGAACAGGCCAGGGCATGCCAGCAGCGTCACAAATCTGGTGGTAGCATTTGGCAGTGCAACAGAAGAACAGAAAGCTAGGCAAGAAAATGCATCCACAGAAACAGAATGCTGAAGAAGCTTCTGGCCCCTGATTTGTCGACAGTCGAGAAAGCAGCATTGAACAAACCATGACTTTTAACATTCATTTGTAAAGAAGAATTTTGCATATATTTGTTTATTTTCATTTTATGTCCTGTTCTTAAATAAATGCTTGCTGGGTCAGGTGAAAGGGAGATGTTCTCTCAGGGCAGATAAAAAGCAGGCAGCAGATGCCAACTGTTTAAATCTTTCTTTGTTCCTTTTGACCTTCCTCACAAGCTGATTTACAGACAAGCTCTTTATAAAAGTTCTTGAAAGAAGAACAATACTATCATGTAATAATTTAGAAAATGTGTTTTCTTCTATCAGAAGACTTCTTAAACTGAAAAGATTTTTAACCAGCCTTATTTTTTTCTCCTCACTTCTGCAGCTGGTTTCTTTGTGGCCATTGTTTTTTTCTGATGAAAACAAAATTGTTGGAAGCAAGGAAAAATTACACAGTCCCCTCTATCACTTCTGATTTCATGCATGGTTCTTGGGTCCACTTTCTGAAAGCCACAAGATAGCAGTTTTCATCCACTAAAATAGGTCTGAGTGGAAAAATACGGTTGTGTGTGGAGAAGCCTGACCTGGAAGGCCATGTGTAGACATATTCTTGACCTGTCCTTGACCTTTAGTGACATGATCCTGCTTTCAGGATCACAGGTGTTCCCATCCCAAAGCATACTGACAGCCTTAAATAGTTGAAAAACAGTGATCACTGTTGCAAGGTGTGAAGGGAGATTTTAAGTATATGAAGTATACAGAGATTTTAATACTGTGAATCCAAGATCTGCATTAGTGTTTTATGCAAACGAGGATTAGAATACAAGTCCACATAGAGTAAGAATCTGGGTGTTCTTAAATGCCTACAGGGGAAAACAAAACCAAACCAGAAAGATGTTCTGATTGGATGAGATCAAAATGTGGCTAGTCTGTGTCTGAAGCAAATCTATCGTGACAAATACACCTTTGATTTTACAGTTTCATTATGGTGGCACATGAGGAACAAGGAACAGTCTCTATGAGTCAGTCTAAACAAACAGACATTCGAGATGAGAACAGAAATTTCCTATGTTATCTTGAGCAAATTTCCATAAACAAATGTCAAAGGGAAAAGAAGTCTCTACAGCAAAAGTCATCTCTATCTCTCAGCAGCTAAGACTGGAAATTCATGTCTCTAGTGACAGACTCCCACCACAGCTCTCTGAACAGTGAATTCCAAGTACAAGGTTTGGATGGTTTTCTCCACAACTGTACATTCTTTGCCTCGTTCTTCTGTTACCCTTTAGCAATTCTGCTTTCCCAAATATTCAGCACCTGTCTTTGCAGGGGATGTGTGCTATTGAACTGAGAAAAAAGAAGATGGTTTAACAAACACCATGCTCCTCCTTCACAGAATACTGGTCTCAGGTCTGTGCTTAACTCACTAATAGCCTGCTTTGAAAAGAGAATTTCCCCCCACAGCCCCCATCAGTCTCAGCACCCCTTGTGAATGCTGCTTACAGCAGTTTGAAATGCAGAGATTGATGCACGGATGGCATCAGCTTTTTATTGTTCATAGTTTATTTCCATACTCCACCCAGATTCCTTGAAGCACTGTTACCATCCTGAGTGATCATGGTAACTGCATGGGTCTTTCTGCAAGTTCACACACCATTTGCTATGGATTTTTGCTACCTTGGTTTCATTTCCAGGTTCACTGGTTCCCCTGTTGTCAGAACAGGGTTGGCAGTTTCCTTTTCACGGGGCCTCTCTTCTCCAACCTGAGGGATCTTGACATTTTGTAAGGGCAGAATGACACTGGGAATTGTTTCACTTCTGTGTCACCACCATTCTGTGCAACTCCATGGCCTGGTTGTACCTGGTAAAACAGCCTCCAACTTGCCAATACCTTTTTCTTGTTTGCCTGCACACTCACCAGAATTCATGAGCAAACACAAAGGGATGCAGCTTTGCAGCACTGTGCTAAGCAAGCAGTATGCATTGTGGAATTAAATCCAGGGTGTTGCATACCTCTTGTGACATTGTCTTTATAAAATCTGTTAAATCATGCTCTGTTTGACCAGTTCTTCTTTTTAGCATTTACATGACAAATTCATCAGCACGATGATTTCAACAAAACAAAATGTACCTATTTATTTACTCCCTCTGTGAAAAAAAATATTTGTAAAGAAACACATGAAAAAGATGTGAAATGAGTTCAATATGACAATTTTTTTGTTACAGTGATCCCCAAATGCTTCACTCATCTGATCCTTCTTATGCAGGGCATGTGCTGAATGTTTTTTAAGCAAGGCTTCTTCTTTAGTATTTGTCAGTAATTTTTCTTTATACAGTGATGCCTAGGCAGGGCGTTGATGTTTTCTGTGCTCTTGCATAGCATGAGCTGAAATGATAAACATTTAGCATGAGCTACAAGGATGAACTCTGCTGCCTTTGGCAGAGCTGTTTGAGGCACAGCCATTTCAGTAAGATTGGACTGTGTGTGGCTAGGAGAGAGGCAGTAGATCTGGAGCACCCAAACCAAAACCACTGTCAGCACCTTTGTACATCTGCCTCCCTGCTTTCCTGACTGCTGGCTGAAAGGATGCCACGTGGAATTTCCACTTCTGAAGGGGTGTGTTTGAAACTGCTTTTCAGAAAGAAGCAGTACCCCTCCCACTGCTAAGTATATGGTGACTCCACAGCAGTGTCCCTGGGAATTCCACCAATCACTTTTTACTATGGGATTGACTTCTACTGAACCAGGTCATGTGTGTACCAGAGTGTGTACCCTGCAGAGACAAGAGACACTGCACTGAGGTGAATTTAAGGTTGTTCACCTTGCAGGAGCTTGTAATACAGACATTTGCCTCTCCCTCGAGGCCATGTTTTAAACACAGTGACTCATTCTAACATTCAGATAGGCAGGTTCTTCAACCATCTGATTCCACAAATTACCCCTCTTTACATTGCATCATTGTGGAACTAGCCTGACTTTGCTCTTGCAAGCCTCTCCTGGGCAGAGCCACTCTTCCCACTTCAGAACCCAAGAAGGTTCATTTTTCCATACTGCTCAGTAACAAATGAAAGCAGCCACTGAACCCTTCCAACTGTGCTTTCTCCATACTGCTTCTTCAGATGCTTCCCTAGGTTCTGGGCTTGAGTATCATCTTTGGCAACATATATACTTGTCCTTCTAAACAAAAATGAAAAGAATACAACTATCTGTAGGCCTTGTGTGAAGGGTGAGGAGGGTGCACCACCAAGGATGTCAGCAGGGTTAGTTGACTAGGTCTGCAAGACTCCCAGGATTGTGCCCTGTTAATGGGTGTTGTAATTCACTCCCATAAAGCCAGATTGCTGCTGAGCTCTTGATGTGGAGGAGGTGGGTTTTCAGAGTGACACACTGCTGGCATCCCACCTAATGATGCCAGTTCTGCACCACTGTCCTGTCTGACTTGTCACTTCTAGGTGAACTAGTGTGACACTCAAAACCTTGTCACGAGTAAAAACCAGACACAGCCTTCTTGGCGAGTCAGGCATTTATTGTTAGTAGAACAAACTGTAACAGCCTGGTATTGGAATTATTATTGGTCTAGATCTAATTACAAGACAGGAGAGATAAGAAGAGAGAAAATAATAACCACCACACTGCTACAGGAAAAAAACCCCAAGCAGCATAAATTGACATAAGCACACTTCCTACTGTTCACCCCAGGGTTTCTTCTGATGTTAAGTTCACACTTGCTCTGATCCTCTGGGTCCAACAGTCAGTGCTGCAATGGGGCTAGTGAGGAGATTCCCCTTCCAGCTGTCAGCATCCCAGGTCCTTCACTAGGATGAACATGATGATGTTTTTGGTTTCTTTTTCCTCATTTTTAGCTTGCTTAGAGGCATTTTTATGTTTGCTACCAACTACATGTGTTTTTCTTTGTTGGCCTTCAAATCCTAGAATTTCACCTGAAGTTCCTAGTCATTAGAAAAATGGCTTTCACAGTTAACCCTCCTCAAGCTGACCCCTCGTTTGTTTAAGGCGAGTCCAGACAAAGAAATCCTGGCAAGCCTCAGTCCTGAGGCCTTACAGGGTCAGCATCAAGTCTGTGGCATGTTATTAACAGTGACAATACTTTACTGGCTAGGAGGCTCCATTAGCCCTGAAAGCATTTTCCTCTCACTACAGCCACTGCAGTTAAATGCTCTACTGTATGCAGTGGTCACCTGAGCTGAATATTTCAGCTTAATTGGAGACCTTCCATTGGGATCCAGCATCAGACTGAAAGGCAAAACACACATAAGGGCTTGGCTGACGTGGCCAGTTCATGTCCAGCTGGTGCCAAGGTCCAGGGTGGTTGGGGTGGTCAAAAAGCAGAGAACACAGCAGTGGTTTGGATTGCAGGCTGACAAACCACAAGCCTTGTGAGAAGTGAGACAAGAACTACAGATTTCCTTCAAAGCACAGTCTTCTGCTGCTGGTTTGTTTTCTTTTTTTAACTTCTAGCCTTATCTGCAGAAACAAAATTTGCTGTGCAAAGTGGTGCTGTATGGTTGATGCCTCCTGTCTTCTCCATGGCTGTAAGGTATGTCTTGACAATAGGCTTTACACTCTTCTCTGCAGTTTTCCAGCCCAAGTATTTAAGTGCATGTATCCACCTTTCACTTGTTAAAGAATGAAAATGAATGGAATGAAAGAATGAAAGGAGTTTGATAATTTCATCTGCCTGCTCCTCTTTTATCTCTACCACATTAAAACCCCTAGGAATTGCATTGCCTCATCTTGCACAATCCAGATGCAAGCAGCTTCCTTTTCTTGCACTAACTGGACTGCTGTGCTCAGCAGGCTGTTATCTGAGTGGACCAAAAATGGCCATGGAAAAAGATTGGAACCTAGCTTAGGATCTGATAGTCCCTGTCACCACACTCCCATGGAAAACAGCCCAGGCCGAGGTGGAACATTGTTGCTCAAATAACCCTGGGCAAGTCATGCCTACAGAATGATTAACAAGAAAGTGACCTTGATGTAACACAGCAAAACTCAGCATCATTACATGTCCCTACTGAGCACACTACCTCCTGCTTCCACCTGCAGCTGTGCCTGGCAAAGGGGGCTGCTGCTCTCCTCAAGAAACTAAAACCTTTGCATAGTCTTTATGTCTTTTTAATATCCTGGGCCAGGACTTTCAAAGTTTCTGTTTCATGTAAATACTGACAGTTTACATACTCTTCTGCTGTATCTTCATCCAGGATGCTCAGGAAAGATACTTTTTTTTTCCAGCTGCTTAATGAATTTCACAGAGCTCATCTGTGAAATCAGAGAACATGTCTGTCATTGTGTCTTTTAGTTCAAACCAAGAACTGAACCACACTTCAGAAAGCTATGACAACACCTAAGTTGTCACAGAAACTTCCAGGCTCAGCACTGTTGATAGCATCAGTGGCAAGTGGTGGTCTAACCTGTTCTTGAGCCTGTCTAATGAATGCCATTCTCTAATCTGCTGAGAGATCAAAAGGGACCGTTGTGAAAATCCCTTCTGATTTAACCTCAGCCCTCATACATTGCACAAGCCAAAGTACTTCCCCAGCTGCAGACCTGCCTAGTGAGGTCTACCCAAAAATTTTTTAGGAAGATAACCTAATCTAGTATGCATTAAATGCAGCAAGTTATGCACCATAGCTATAGCTGAGCAGGTAGCTCACTGTTAACAGAAACAGGCCTCAGGAACCTGCCCTGCAGCGTGTGGGGTTGTGACCCCACCAGGAGAGCAGCCCAAGCTGCTGCTGACAGTGGCCAGGGGTCCTGTTCAGCCCAGCACACAGGAGATACTGCTGAATGATTCACAGAATCACAGCATGTCAAGGGTTGGAAGGGACTAGTCCAACCCCCCTGCCTGAGCAGGATCATCTAGACCAAGTCACCCAGGAACAGATCCAGGCGGGTCTGAAGTG